>JANHGO010008120.1:0-46538 GCA_024606505.1 Aquila spilogaster
ATTGGGCCCCAGACTTTTTTGTAACTTTTTTTTTTTTTTTTTTTTTTTGCAGTAACACAAGAGCTTTTGATCCCTGTATGCTTGGGATACATATTGTGCCTGGAGTGTTTATAAAAATGGTAGTGGCAAGTGCTGATATGGGCTACAGAAAATGTTGTTCTCAAGTGCCTTGTTAAAACATCTGCCTTAGCAGAAGAAAAGATTTAGCAGAACGTAACACTGGAATAAAATTTTTGGACCATAAATAGAATTTGGCAGAGCCGGATGCTGTACTTCATATTCTTGTAAATGTTGAATCAGACTTCTTGGTAAAAAGAAAGAAAGCTCAGCGTTCTCAGTGCTGAAGTAAAACATATCTACCACCTTGAACATACACAGAAGGTTTAAAAAAAAAATCCACAAAGTAATAACTGTTTTTTTTTTTCTACCACTGGGCAATACCTGTGCTTTGTGTGTTTGGTTGCCCCTGGCCCATTCCTGCATGGGCTTTTCCATTCCTCTCCAGGTGCTGAAAGACAGGTATCAATGAATAATGGTTTGCATTTGAAGATGCAGCTCTGATTAATACATCTTGCCTTATTTATTATAGCCTGATCCTGTTCAACTTTTCTCAAAGCGTATCAGTTAATGCTGTGTTCTTTATGATCAGGCCAAGAGCCTCATTTTGCAGCATCAACATGCAACACTGACAATGAAAAGTCTACCACTCTCAACTCAGTTTATTGCTCAGTGATGCTCATGTGTTGGATATTTTCGGGTTAGGTCCAGGCTATGCTGCTGAAATTAAAAAGTGCCATTGATAGTCTTAGAAAAAAATCAGCCTAAGAGTGATGGTTTTTGGAATACACCTCAGCACTTTTTAATAGCTAAAAATTAATGATGCATACCTGCAGCCATGTGGATCAGGAGGGATTTGTCTTTTCCATCTCCAGTGCTTCAAAAACTATTTACTGACCTACTCTTATTCAAACTCAATTGTTCACACCCTCTTTCCTCCCTGTCTTAATAAACACTAGCGCCCTGTGAGGGAAAAGTCCTCATCTGTGTCTCCCCACAATGCCTTTCTATGTGCACCAGCAGTAAAGAGATGACAAAGACAGGAAGCTGAATCTTTGCTCTTTATATAATTTCTGCTGTTTATTTACAAAGATTCTAACAAGTTTATGAAAAAGATTGACATTATTTTGCATCAACAAATCAGCAAGCCTTTGCAGTTAATTACAGCAATTCAAAATCAGACTTATTTTAAAGCTGAGGCAGGCCTGAAATACCCGTAGAATATGAATGTGAAGTTATAATATTGCTGACTATTATAGAAATGTTTTATTGGATTTTTCACCCTCTTTTTAAATTACATTCTCAGTCCTCGTTTAAGAGTGTCTAGAAAAGGGCTATAGTCTGACTTTGTAATAGATTTTCTACATAGTGATTTAAGCATTTTCTTTAAATTTCTTACGTTTCTCCAGAGCCATGAATGTGGAATGCAGCAAGAACAGGATTTTTTCTTTTTTTTTTTTTTGATAATTTGCACAATGGATTGTATGGGTTAACAGTTTTTGCACAATTGTTTTCTTTATCATGGAGGTGTGTGTTAGTTCAGAGGTCTTTTTTTTTCATTTGATTTGTGAAGTAAATAAGAACGTGAAGGGGTTTCTGAGTCCAAAATTTAGTTTTTGTAGTAATCAAATGGTAAATCATATTTTTTATTTGAAGGAGAAGAGCTGAACTTGTTTAATCCAAAGAATTTTGTACTTCAGTTGTTTCCATTTCCTGTTCCTATGTGCGGACCCCAACTAGGCTGATTTGAAGGGTTAAACCCAGCTATATAGTCCTTTACCTTTGCTGGAATTTGTATCAAATTTTCTGAAGAGTGGCCTAAATCTTCTTTCAAGTAGTCATAGAAATAAAGTTATAAAAGGTCTCTAGGCAAGAGTGGCAGGACTAAGGCCTAAATCAAGGTGTGCCATTTATCTCAATGTCACTTTTAATACCATGCTGCATTTTTCTTTCTGCATGAAGGCAGTCATAAACAATAGTAAAAGGGAAGTTTTCTCATTCTTGAAATGACGAAAAATTTGCCATACATCATAGTGTGGACTCTTGATAATGAAACTTCTTCCATAGGGGAAAAATGAGTCCTGGACTCTGGTATATTATAGAATCATAGAATGATTTGAGCTGGAAGGTACATTAAAGGCCATCAAGCTCCAGCGTTCCTGCCGTGGATCCCATCCAACCTGGGCTTGAACAACAAGCTCCATTTAGGCACTGGAAGGCCACAGTGAGGTCTCCCTGCAGCCTTCTCTTCTCCAGGCTGAACAAGCCCAACTCCCTCAGACTCTCTTCATAGGAGAAGTGCTCCAGCCCTCTTTTCATCTTCATGGCCCTCCCCTGGACCCACTCTAACACCTCCATGTCTTTCTTGTGCTGGGGGCCTGAGCCCTGGATGCAGTTCTCCAGATGGGACCTCACTAAGCCCAAGATAGTGAAGTGAAACGCCTTGCACTCTGATCTGGAAGAACTTTTGTTGTTTGTTGGTATTGCAGTAATGAAAGGAATCAAGTAGCAGAGATGACCTGAAGTATGAATATCAGAGGTCAGACTGTGCTTATAGGCATGACTACACCTACAGATATGGCATGAATGGCAACCTCCAGAGAAGTGTCCTCATTTGGATGTTCCCTTCTCACTCAAAATTCCCTCTGATAGCTATGATATGGTAGTTTGCAGCAAAACACAATTATACTAGCTCAGTTAAGGTTTGTACTATTTCTTTCCACACTTGTACAGGTGAATAACTTTTGCACACATAGGTCCAATATTCCATTAAAGTTTTGAAATGTTGAGGTAACAACCTCATCGTTCCATTAAAACTCAGGTTTTGATTTATAATACTCTGTTGTGAACTAGTTCAAAAATGCTTCGTTTCATAAATGGCTGAATGGACCCTCAAAGTAATTATTTCCCCCAGTGTGGATTTGAATAGCCTACTTAGTAGATTGTTTTATGGATCTTAAATGCAGCCCTGTATTCAGATGCAGTGCTCTTTACTTGGGGAGTGCTCCGCCCAAAGAGGTATGCTGCCACAGTGTTCTGTGAGTTTAATCAAGAAATGCAGTGTCTTCATGTGCAGATGTTAATGTAGATGTTTATTTTTGCAGAATATGGTTTATTTCTCTTAATATATTGAATTAGGATAAAATGTAACACATAGTATATTTTCCTTCAGTAAGTAGTTAGAATATTTCCTGCAGAGATTATTGTATGTCCCTGTTTTCTGTTAATCTGATATGTAGTTTAATTTTTTTTTTTACAGATGGATGCAACAAGTCCATCAGATTTTTATTTATTTATTTATTTTTCAGAGACCAGTTAAGGTGGAGGGATAAACTAGTGCCTGACAAGAGATGGAAGTTAAGTGTGTTTAAAGTAATGATTTCTGTTGTACCGTGATCTTTTGTGGAACTTTTTCCTTCTTTAGGATGAATGCAGCTGTTGTGTATTCACTACTGCAGAAAATATGTCTTGATTTGAGCCTTTTGTCATAAATGAATTAACTCATTCCTATTCTGCCAAAAAAACCCAAAAAGTATTAGGAGAGGTAATAGTTTATTCTATTTGATTTTGCTGTGGTGTACATCTTCAGTTGTATGTATCCTGGCTGAGCACTGTATTAGTATATGTCTTTCTCCATTATTATCTGCCTCTTGTTATCTGCTTTGCATTATTACCTAAGTTTTTGCACCTTAATTTCATGCACTGATTTCTCTCGTCAGTAAAATAGGAAGCTGAGGTATTTTACCATTTAGTCAAGCAAGGCTTTATTGTCAAGATTAATTTGTTAGCTAATACCTCTAAAGCCTTCTGTAGTTGGTAAGTGTTCTTAAGCTGTGAAGGCTTGTTTATAAAGATTTTTTTTTCTGCTATATTCCCACCTTGCTTCAGATACTTGCCTGACTAAATCTTTCCTGGCTGGAAAATACTCTGATTTCTCAAGGATTTTCTTCTTTTAATAGAATCCTTGTAGAAAGGTACCATCATATCTCCTCCTTTTGGTAACTGGAGATCTGGGGAGTTTGAAGAAGTTAATCCCCACAGTCAGTTCTTCAATGCACACAGATTGTAAAACATAAGCTTACCAGCATTTTTAGAAACTAACAGGAGTCAGCAAAAATCTGCAGGCTGTATCATGGAAAAAAAGCCAGCATATCTGACTCATGCCAACACTGCCTGTTAGCCGTGCTCCTTTACCACATTGTACACACTGTTTAAGTCAGTTGGAGATGTAGATACTCGGTTTATCTGAAAAGTGGACTGTGAATGTTTGACATTTTCTAAATAAAATAAAGGCAGTAGCTGGGTACAACACTAGCCAATATGACTTGTGACACTTTCGTTCATTAACCTGATCTGCTACCTGCTTCTATTGAAGCACTGGCTATTGCTATTTTTATTTCTTCTGTTTCCATTTCTAAAATGGAAATTATACCCCACTGCCATCCTGCTTGAACAAGTGTGTTGCATATTGCAAGGTGTCCTGCTTCTTTGAGAAGGATGGTCACAGAAGTATGTAATTAGTGCTGTTCAGAGGGTATGACATCAACTTATTTCCATTTATGGACTAGTAACATGTTTAAGATTGCCATTAATGATCACTAATTGCCTGATAATCACTGAGGCAGCTTTCAAGTAGGAGTAATATAGTTTTCATAGCAATTACTTTGCCTTGCCCAGTAACATTTACAGCAGAAGTGTTGACATCACAGTTGTTTTTTTTAATTTTTTTCAATTTTTAAAATTTATTTATTATTATTTACCAAGCCACTTTTCTTGCCTTGGAGTCTTCTGGATTAGAGTTTCATCTATTCTGAAGATATTTTAGATTATGCAGCTAGATATATAAGCTGGGACAGGACTGCTAATATATGCAGGAACATGTCTTGCAGAGATTGCATTATACAATACACATGGGGAAAAGGTTTGAGGTAACTGGAAGCAGAATCTGGTCCTTCTAACTGATGAGAAATACATGATGGATTAATTGGTTTGTTGCATATACTTTAAGCGTCTTTGGAAATGATGAGGTACCCAATTTCATCCTTCTTTGCACCGGTGTAATTTCAGCAAAATGAGTATCAGTCCTGTACCATTTAAATTTTAGTTGCAGGGATGAATCCACATAAAATAATTTCTGATTAAGCGCATACAGGTTTCATCCCCACAGAATAAGTCATCACTGTCAAGGCCTGATTGTAAAAATTATATAAAATAAAATGTAGTACATGATTGTATTAGGCTATACAAAGGGGAGTAGTAAGATATTGCGAAGAAACCATGCGTGATATCAGATGTGGTCATTTGTCTTCCTTTTAAATGATAAGCTCTGGCAGCACTTCATTGTCTGTGCCCCACTGAACAAGTGTCCATGTAAAAAAGAGCTTCGTCGCGTGCTGGAAGGCACTGAAAAACACTCCCTGAAATTAGGAAAAAGCACATTTTTATAGACATATAGAGTTGTTAGGAAGAAATACTTTTAAAAATACTTTAGCATCTAGAAATATGAGGGATGGTTATAAGTGACTTTCACAGTTTACTTTTTTGTGTTTTTTTTTGTTTGTTTGTTTTTTGTTTTGTTTAGCAATTAGTTGTGGAGCTTAGTACTACAATTTAGAATGATAGGAATGAGAGAAGTAATGTATTTTAACCCCTCATTATGCACAACTGAATAATTCGTTCACCTTCTTGTATGAAATCTATTTTTTTTCTCTTGTGCACCTCTGTTTATTCTGAAATGTGATGTTAGTACATGATGAGGCCATAGGGTGAAATTCTGATGTGATAGCTTCATTCTTATTAGCAGTACTTGGATGGTATCTTTGCTTTGTAAGTGTTACTAATCTCGATGTGCTTTCTCAAACTGAGACTGGAATTAAAAGCACCCATCACTTGTTTGGATAGTGAGAAATAAAATTAAAAAATAGTCATAACTAATATTGTAATAGATGTCTGGAGTAATGCTTTGACAGCAGATATTTTGCTGCTTGTGATTTTGCTCTGCATAATGTCATTTATTCATCAAATAAGTTATTTCTATGGCCTGCAAGGTAGCTTTGCATGAAAATGCTCAATTATTCTCACAGATATCCATGCTTCAACAAACAAAGACATTATGCACTCAATTATGATGCTTTCAACTTGGCAAGCACAGGTTAAACATCAGTGATTAAATATTTGGTTCTACGTATCTAATTACCTGGGGATCTATTTCTTTCTGGTTCACAATCATCCTGTTATTCTCCATGGGATAAATCTGTTCATAGAAAAAAGAGCTGAGCAGTCTTTAAAAAAAAATTAGGTTAAAAGTGTGTTATTAGGTAGTAAAGCTAAATACTTGATAATTAGGAAATGCAAGTTATTGAGATTGCTGCAGGACTTTCATTTGTCTTCCTTCTACATCTCCATTGTGATCCAGTGCCCAGTTACAGAATCAGCTGCTATTTTTTCAGCTGGAAACTTGTTTCACTGAGCATATGAAGTAGATACATAAGAGCAGAATTATACTTAAAATATGCTTACATACTAAAATGGAGATGTGTATTTATTTTGGTTGTCTGACTTTTAGTTCTTAAGATTTTGACTTAATAAGAGGAATTTTGTGTGTGTGTGTGTTTTTTTTTTCTCTGTAGCTTACTACTCAAAAGTGTATCCTACATAAGATGACCGAGACAGCTGGATTTCACAGATAATTTTGGTAAAACAGAAAAGAACATACCCTGTCTATGGCAATGAAAACCTAGTAATAGCTTCCAGTTCAGGGAGAGACTGCAGAATCACCTGTCTCTCAGAACTGAAAGGGAGGTGTTAGCCAATTCCATGCTTTGAACCCAAAAGCATAAAGAAACTCATAAGCAAAGACATGTTTTTGAGATATGTTTGGATGTTCTTTGTTTCCAGAGCATTATTCCACTGCAGGAAGAGAATTAGCTGGCTAGTCCTGTGGTTTTTAAGCTGTATGACTTCAATAATTGGTACCCTTCACTAGGTGGGAATTATTTCATAGGTGGGATTTTTCCTGAAAACTAATGGGAAATGTCAGCAGTGTACCACTGAAATGCCCCTAGCGTTCTCAGTTACCTAACTGGGTGGGAAACTCATGCTTCTTCTGGAGTGTTTCGCCCTACGTTTAATCTTTGGATTATTTTGGGAGTAACTGTAGGCAAATTTAAGAAATTTCACAAGCACCTGAAATTTTATATTTTGGTTGTACCAGATCCAGATGTATACACTGACACTTAATGACATATATTTCGGTAGAATTTAGTTGAGAATTTCTTAATGGCCAAACTGACATCCTGTAAACTGGAGTTCTGTAAACTGATTAATTCCAAGATTGATTAAAATAAAGCAGCCTGTATTTCCAACAGTGAAACATCCCCCCAGTGTCCATGAAGTGATAAAACAAGCTTGTTTCCTTTAAAATTTGCTGTACTGTGAGTGAGTTTTAGTCCAAAGTCTTCAAATAAATATATGGTAGGCAAATATAGTCTGTAGGAGGCACACAGTTTTGTTTGTTGTTGTGGAATAGAGTTTCTAATTCAAGAGCAATTTAGATTCCCGTTTGTGATTTCTTACTGTGTGATTATACTTGGACACGCATCCTCCATGTGACATTTCTTTCACCTGGGAAAACTGGATAATGAAGAAATGAAGGTTTTCTTGGCTGATAATACTGTCCATTTTCAGAATTGAGCGATTACAGAATCTCTCTAGCACTCAGTGTCAATCTAAACAAAATCAATGCTGAAATAAGTGCTATTTAAGTGAAGTATTGTTATATTACAATGTTTGTGTAGCTCCCTGAGAGTCCAAAATGATGCTGAAATGATGCAGTAAAAAATTTCTCTGGGGCTTTAAAACACCACTGTTTAATGACCGCCTGATTTTTATTTCAGTTTAAGTCATTCACAACTGTGTGCATGCCTCCATGCAAATTGAATGCCTTATCATTGCCACACTTAATTTTTCCAGAAGAATAGCTTATTCTATGTATCTCAAAACTGGCTGGGGTTTGAAAGTGATGTTAGGGTTGGATTAAAGCTGCTGAGAAATTTGTTACAAAAATAAAACAAGAAGTGGAGGGTTAGTTATTTCAATTCTTATCCAGTTTTTTTTCATATCTGAGTTCTTCAAAAGGGCATAGAAAATTCTTTGGATGGTGTAATACACTGTATATGTACATATTTTTGTTATTACAAGTCAGAGCAGAGGAAAGATCTGAATACGAGGAGCTATTAGAATTAGGTAAAGACGAGTGCCTGTTCAGGCTGTCAGCTGCCTTGCAGGCTTCAAACCACAAATAAGGATTAAGGAAAATTCAGATTAAATACGCAAAATATATTGATAGTACAGCTAGGTAGCTTATGAATTCATTCTCTAACTGTATACTGAAGAGAAACCTGAAGAAAGATTTGTACTAAAGAGAAAAATCACAATCTCATTCCTGTATTACATAGGAGCTAGAGAGTAGTTTTTTCCATTGCTTAACTATTTTCTCTCCAGCTGTTATTTTTGTTTAAAACAGAAGGTATAAATAAGGAAATGGATCAAAGTATGGGTCTCAGTAAAACATTGCTCCTGTAGTCTGAATTTCATATTTTTGTATCAAGTGCTTTTACTTCATCTGAAGGAATTACTGGTAATGGCTCTGAGATACAATATATTTTCTTATTGATTTTTGAGGACTCCTTTCAGCAGATCTGTGCATAATTTTAGTATTTACCGTATATATGACATCCTTGCTTCCAGCCTACCCCACTGAACATTGTGATTGTGACTTATGTCCACTATTGTCTTAGGCCACATCTTTTAATAAAATAACTTTGGATCTTTTTTGTTATCATGATGTGGGACAAAATAATGCTCAACTGGCATGGAAATAGTCTGTTATACCTGATTTTTTTTTTTTTGTGGTAGTATTTAGAAAGCTATACGAATTACGTATAGGAGGGAATCTATGGCAAGATTTAGTTCTTATCTCTTATGCATTTCTGAATAGAATTTAGCAGAATTTATCATACACAGTGCAATTTAACATGCCAAGTTTAATTATTCACTATCTCAGACCAAGAGATGAATTTTCTTCTATACAGACTTCAAACAGCAGCAACGCATGCACCGTGTATGCATGTCCTTGCTCTTATTAGCATCGTATTTAGAAGCTCCAGTCAAAGAATAATACCCATATTATTATGAATTCTGTATGACATAAGTTTTTGAGACAAAGATCCATAGACAGGAAATCTGGCACAGAAACAGCATCCCTAGGAATGATAAAGCAATATAGTTCATGTCTCCTGAAGGCTTTCTCTGCTTACTGATAATACCTGTAGGGGACTAAATAATGGCTGGCAGGGGTTATATTATGAATACTAATTTGCATGTCAAATCATTTCCTACAATTTTTTCTCCTGTGTGTTCATCATTACTGTAATGTAGGACAGACAAGGTTGTAATGCAGGTAGATATTAAATAACTATATGGTTTAGTATTCAACAGAAGGGTATAACCTCTGCCATAGATGACGTGGTTAGTGATAGATAGGACAGAATATTAGCTATCCCAGTACATAGTACAAGGAAGGCTCTTAAGATTTTGTAAAAATATGTTATCACCCTTTAGGATTTCTTAGAACTTCATTATTTTTTCTTAACAGACTTGATCAGTGTGCCCAGGAGAACCTCATGAGGTTCATCAAATCCAAGTGCAAGGTCTTGCACCAGAGTTGTGGCAATCCCCACTATCAATACAAGCTCAGGGATGTAAGGTTGAAGCACAGCCCTGCCGTGAAGGACTTAGGAGTGCTGATGAGTGATGAGCTGGACATGAGACAGCAACGTGCCCTTGCAGCCCAGAAAGGCAACCGTATTCTGGGCTGCATCAAAAGAAGCATGGCCAGCAGGTTGAGGGAGGTGATCCTGCCCCTCTACTCTGTGCTGGTGAGGCCTCAATTGGAGTCCTGCATCCAGATATAAAGTCCTCAGTACAGGATTGATGTGGACCTGTTGGAGCGTATCCAGACAAGGGCCCGAAAAATGATCCAAGGAATGGAACCCTTCCCCTACAAGGACAGGCTGAGGAAGCTGGGGCTTTTGAGCCTGGAGAAGAGAAGGCTGGGGGGAGACCTGATAGTGGCCTTTCAGGATCTAAAGGGGAGCTACAGGAAAGAAGGGGACAGACTCTTTAGTAGCATCTGTTGTGATAGGACAAGGGGAAATGGTTGAAAACTAAAGGAGGGGAGATTTAGACTGGATATAAGATGGAAATTTTTTATAATAAGTGTGGTGGGACAGGTTGCCCAGGGAGGTGGTGATGCCCCGTCCCTGAAGACATTTGAGATGAGGCTGGACAGGGCTCTTAGTAACTTGATCTAGCTGTAGGTGTCCCTGTTCATTGCAGGGGAACTGAACTAGATGACCTTTTTGTATCCCCTCCAACTCAAAAAATTCTGTCATTCTATGAATTTTCTTACCAAATATGTTCTGTATGTGAACATTTCTGGAAACACCAGTTGTGCTACAAATAGTTAAAAAATTATTTTAGGGCTGTGTATGATTGTTATATTATAGGAACGAGATGCCTTAATTTATTTAATTACATTTTGTTTTCAAACCGTGGTTGGCTGAAGAGACTAAAATATCTTCTTCCAAGCTTTAGTGAATTTTTAGCAGCTGTTCAGACTGACGTACTTTGTATGAGTACGCTGGTGTTGCATCATTTTTGATAGGAGTACCATGTGATATAACTGTTTTCTATGTGCTGGCATTACTATTGATACTATAAAGCAGTGTTTTACTTTGTCTTTACAATGTATGGTAACAGCTAGTAGGATATTCTGCAACTGCTGAATTACGATCTATTAAATGTTAATCTACAATACATGCAGAGAAAAAAAGCACTAAAAAATTTTGAAAATACCCTACACCACGCTTTAAACATAGGTTTATGGAGTCAAGCTGCTAATAGCTGTGTGACTCTAGGAATATCACTTGTGTACCTTTTGCCATAGCTAGATGGGCTGGACTAGGCTTACTTTCTGAGAAAGTAATAGTTACTGAAACTTAATTTAAATTTGATCAGTAATGGATCTAGTTTGTTGAACACTGGAGAATATTTACAGGCCATTTGGTCTCCAGTTCCAAAAAAAGAATGCAGGGAATCCGTGGTGAATCAGATACTGTTTAAAAGGTTATTGTGATACGAGTCAGGGAAGGTGGAGAGAGTTTCAGGTTTCTTTGTTTAGTAATTGCCATACAGCATTTAGAAAGGGGTGTATGGGTAAATTTAAATAGCATCATTCTCCCTACTTCCCCAGTGGTGATTTTCTTTATCCCTGATCTATTTACAGCCAAATATTTCTTATCAAAGATTGTAAAGGAGTAGGCAACTGAGATGGGAGGAAGGTAGTGCCCATATGTTGGAAGAAAGGTACTGTTACACTCAGATATTGTTCCTTTTGGAATTATTTTGTTCAAAAGGATCTGAAGCCCTTACAATAGGATTATTTTGCTAATTGGTTGTATAATGCTATTTAAAGAAAATGACATGATTTTCCTATTATTACATTTATATAGAGATATATGAAACATCAATACAGGAGTGCTGTCAGATTGACATCCTGGGAGCTTTTGATTTTTAGGTGTCAGTGACCAGTGACATAGCTTAGTGGAGGCTCGAGGATTTGCTGGAGTTCAGTTTGGAACAAAAAATGCTGTTGAAAGGCCTCGTGCCTTCTGCTGGGCAGCAGCGGGGAGATGGATCCACCTGAGGAGCCCAGGTTTGACACAGTTGGATGGTGTCCAGCTTGGAGCACGGTTGCAGCTTCCCATGGGAAGCCAGAATCGCTGATAACTAATGAGGTCTGCAGTGGGTTTGGAGTGCTTGCTGACAGCATGTCACAGAACAGTGGGGTAATATAAATCATAAGATTTTACTCTGTTTTCTTTATTGCTCTTGTTGCTTTTATTTTTAGCTCTCTGCTACAAGAGATAGGTCTCCGGATTGCCTGCTCTATTGCACACACTTTCCTTCTCACTGGCTGTCTCTCTGTCTCTTGACAGGTGTAAGGAGGATCCTAAATATAGCAGCCACCCGTCAGATGGCTTCAGCAATCAGCAAGCACTGATTTAGCAATTCTCTTAACCGGCTCAGCTCCAGAAGGGTGTTTCTTTTAAAGATCTATAAATTCACTCAGTTGTGAGCTTTCTTTAAGATTAACCAGATTATCCTAAAGTATGAAAAATACCATAAACAAACAGTCTTGGAAATGTCAGTTGTCAGGAATGGCTCTTGTGATGGAAGAGAAAGGAAAAGGTTTTTTAAAACTCTCTCAGATTTGAGCAGTTTAGTTAATGGGACAATATTGTGGAAAACACTGACACTAGCTGTAGGTACAGGCTCTATTTTTTAGATGAAGGAACAAAATTCCAGACATAAAAAGTATTTACATATTTATGTGAATTTTTCCCTAGAAAAGAAAAAAAGATTTAACTGCAGGCATACTGATGAGCTGGGGTTTACTTCGCTACACACAGAAAATAGGTGTTTGGTGGGAAATGCACTTGCCTTGATACCGAATGTTTATAGTGCTTCATAAAATTATTTTTAAATCAGATTAGTATTTTTCACAATGTACATTTACTTCTGGTTCTGCTGAGGTCAACACAATACTGATTCTTGAAAATTAATTGGCCAAATATAATTACAAACAGTACAAATTAGAATATATGAAAAAAGAACTGCATCACTAAGTTAAAGACAAGTTACAAATTTGGTGTTAGTCTGTATGCAGCAGTCCCTAACTCTTTTTCTTCAATGTCCCCCATTGTCATTAATATTCACAGATACATTTTATAGTCTACGGAAAAGAGAAAGATATAAAAATATTTAAAATGGAATAATGGCAAGTAAGTTGCACATAATGAGGAACCTTTTTGATACTGGTTTGGTTTGATTTCTGTTTTACGATTGCAACACTTCTCTAGGATACTGAACATTGTGTTAAGCACAGAAACACAGTGAACTGAAGGCAGTGCCTTTTCTAGACCAGTAGCACAGCAGTACTTTTTCATAATAGTTTTAGTCCTTTTGTGTGGCCTCTGTGGTTGTAGAAAATTCTGTAAAAAAAAAAAACAAACAAACTGCATTGGTTTATTATGATTATGTAAGTGGGTTTTTTTGGTAAGTTTTTCTCCTTATACCCAGCAATAGGAAACCACATGTTCTCCTTTTTCTTTTTCAGCTTCTTTTTTGAAATTGATGTAATTTATTGCAGGTAAAATTCTGTTGCAGGCAGCCACCAGATATGGGACATCTGCTTATGGCACATCTGCTTGTGGTTCATGGAGGGTGATTTGTCCCCAGGATGGAGCAAGAGATAAAAAAAACTGGACTGATTCTGAGAAAACAAGAAGTGGTTTCAAGTAAATGTTTCCAAATTAAGGGATGGGATGGGATGAGTGGATAGGTCTGACTTCCTAAATACAGATAGTGTGAAGCTTTATACCTGAAAATCCAAACTGCTTCTAATGCACCTTTATCTTTGAAGTTTTTTCACACTTTCCAGATCAGAACTTGAGCCTGCTAAAGTCTGGAATGTTTGGTTATGAACTTGAGTTTCTTGGTTCAAGGGATGATCTTGGGTGTAAACTGACAAAAGGAGGAAAAGGGTAGGCATAATCTGATAACGCAACTATCTGAACACAGATTCAGCTGCATATATACTAATGGCTGCTATGGTAAGGAAGCATATCTCTGCTTGGATATCTGTCTCTCTGATGGAAGGCAAAAGGGCATCTAATAACTGGAAGTGTATTCTCACCTCACTCCCTCAGCCCCCAGACTTCTCTGCTGCAATATAGTTTTTCTAATTGGTTCAAGACTTGGTTAGATTCTGCTTGCTTTTCGTGTATCTTTTGCTTAATACAAATAAGTGAGAAGAACTTTTCTGCTGATTGTTTTTTTCTTTCCAGGCTGGTTTACATTAGAAGAGGTTGTAGTTTCCTCTCACTGTCATTGCCCTTCAGTCACATTGGATGTGAGCAGTACTGAGGCTATGTCTGCTTGTCTGGATGTTTCTTCTTGGCCCTTTATCCAGGACAGAATCCATATACTCTTTCAACTTTGTGTTTTCATGGTTGAGGTACATTTTATTAATAGAATTAAAATTTGCATCATGTGCTATAGATAACGGAGATAGAGAAGAAGTAGGAGTGGAGGGAGGTAGGGCCACCCCCTGGCCTTGTGCAGGGCTGAGAGGACACAGAAAATGGCAATGAGGGGCACAGCTGGGCCAGGGACATGGGTCAAAACACCAAGCTTGTGGTGCACTGCAGCCCAGAGTGGGGAAACACAGCCAGGGATGCTGAGATGGTGGCTGTGGGCCTGGGGCTGAGGTCCTGTCAGGGTGTGCATTGATTTAATGGTGACAGCAGAATACAGTTACTCCATCTCTTGGATTTTATATGTTTTTTAAATTAGGAAAATGCACTGGTTGCTTTTCACTGAGTGTTAGCTTGCTCCATGCCACGCTGTGTTCCATCTCAGACCTTTAATTGAAGCCATAAATGTGCTATGGAAGAGAGGGACTCAAAGCTGTGATGCTGTGTGGGAACAGTGCCTTGGCTTTGGACAGACCACTGAGTGCCCTTTGATCCAGGAGGTCGGCATTTGGCACCCAGATGGGATGTGGCATGGCCTCGGGCTTCCTGACCCCAGGGAGCATAATAGTTGATCTGAAGCAGTGAAAGTAACCAAGAAACAAAGTTCTCTCCATCCAAGTTGAAGCAGTATAGTACTGTGGTGTAATCTGGTTCATCTGGTAATGGCCTCATATTGTGCCACGGGATGGTCAGGTTGGATATTAGGAAAAAATTCCTCTGAAAGAGTGGTGAGGCATTGGAACAGGCTGCCCAGGGAATGGTGGAGTCACCATCCTTGGAATTATTTGAGATGGAGATGTGGCACTGGGGACATGGTTTAGTGGGCACGGTGGGGATGGGTCAACAGTTGGACGTGGTCTTAGATGTCTATTCCAACCTAATGATTCTGTGATTTTGTGAGAACTTGTCTCTTATGTAACACATAAAGATTATCCTCTCAAGATGTACTGATAGTCCCAAGCAAACCAAGTATTCACTTTTCAAAGGGCTGGATAGTTTTTAAAAGCTCTTCTTTACTCTCACTTAAGGGTATTATTTTACTGGAATTTGCATTTAAACAATTTGGAGATCTGGGGGACATCGAGTGTTCTATTTGTTAGAGTCAAAATGGTACATGTCCTCCTGTTTGAATTCAAGCCAGTTCTTTTAAAGGTGAACAAAATCCTCTTATGAGGCATTATTCCAGTGCTCTTACTATAGTGATGTTTGAGGTTTGTATTCTATGAAATAGGATTCTCCATGGTAAGAATTACATGGAAGAAGCCAAATTCAGTGCTGTTCAAGCAAAAGGTTCAGAAAGCAGATGGGCAGAATGGTGGTTTTAGGAAGTGAGGAGGAACTGTGTTCCTCATGTCTGAGTGAAAATAAGGCTGTGACAGTTACAGAGTATCATCTTTTCTGTCAGTTCTGGCTTAAGATTCACCAGATCTCAGAAGGTGTAGGTCAGACATATGCCTCCCATTTTTTCTTTACTTCAGGAAAAAAAATAATCCTTACAGATACGTATTTCTGAATGCTTCTCTCTATGTGGAAGATGAAGACTAGAATGTCTTCATGAATGAAGAATAGAAATTAGAACAATTATTCTTTAATAATAATAATAATAATATTAAAAACTACCCCATATTTCTTCTGATACCTGTATGTTATTTGTACAGCTATTGAGATTATATGATAGTCTTCATGTAAGCACTGTCCATTCCAGGGTGACACTCAAGTACTGGCCTCTGCAAGCAAAACTTTTCAGAAAACACTACCTTGCCAGTTTTGCAGGGAAAAACTTATTAGAAATGCAAGCGTTGGTTGCAGCTGACACCTATGTGCTGCTATCACCGGGAAACCAGCATGTGTAGTGTCTTAGACTGCAGGCACTGTTAGACAGCTAGCTATAGACAGAGATGAAGAACACACGATAGGTGTGTGTGAACTTTGTGGGCTCTGTTTCTGTGGGTGAAAGGAACTAAGAACCATATATGTAGATGCTGTTTGTCCTGAGGCCATGCACCTTAAACCATCCCTTTGTATAATCCTGCCTGCAAATCTTCCCTGACCACAGTCATCCCGTGGTCTTGTTCAGGAATTAATCCCCGGGTGACTGAAGCACTGGAGTGTCAAATCCTCAAGTAGCATGATCCTCTTAAGGGAAAAGAATATATGCAGAGCTGTGGCTCTGCAGAGTGCTTAGGGGGCATTTACTGAGAGCTTCCCAGCAGCTCACCTGTGGCTTGTCCAAACACAAATGCTTTGTTTACATGCCTTACATTTGGCTCTAAGAAGCTGGAGGATGGGGATAGGGAGAGTTAAAGTGGTGCTTGCTGGGAGAGTGTTGCCACCTGGCAGCATGGCAGCTTGAGGATTTCACTTTTGCAATTAGTCTTCATAAACAGAGTTTGATAAGATGCTATGAATCACTTGTGCTCAAACTAATTTTGGGTTGTTTTCTGTAATTGAAGAATCTAATCTAGATTTCTTGAATTGCTAAGAATCTAATGATAAAAAATAAAATACTTCTGTATTATACTTATATACATATGTGGATAAGTTAGTTTCTGAGTAATAATCAGGCAGCAGCATAAATGCTGTTCCTTATATATGATTTTTGTTGTAGATTTTCTACACCTGTACATGATAGAAATCAGAGATTTTTCTTTTCCTAATTCCAGCGAGAGCCCTCAAAGAGGATCTCTTTTGGAGAAGTATTGATATCGTTTAGCTTGGAGCAATGTACCAAAACACTGTGCTTTGCATACACTCGCCACATTTTGCATGGTTTTCGTCAGGAGATGTTTAGTTATTGTCATAGCGTCAGCCTGACGAGTAGAGAAGCTGAAATACACACCAAAGAACAGAAGCGTGGGCAGGACTTGCACTAACATTTCCATCAGAGCTTTCTGGCATTGATAAAAGTGTTACTTTTATGGCCCCCCAACCCCAGTGCAGTTCTTGAGTCCTTCAAGACCAGAGTGTCAGTCATAGAGGTGGTGCAGTGGTGTAGCTGGGGAGCAATGACAGTGCAGCTGTGAGGGGCCTGCAGCACTTGACACGCATGTGGCTACATTTGAAGTATGGCCAGAGGCTTTCCCAAGCACTTGCTGGAGGATGTCACTACCTGTCTCTTCCTCTCCTCTTTATTCTTTTTAATGTGGTCTGTCACCTCCTGCAGACGTTACCTCCACCCGATCAGATCGCGATTCCAGCACAGCAGGCAGTTGCACCACTCCCTGCTCCTCACAAGCAACAGGCATGAGGCCTGAGGAGGACTGAGCTGTGTCTGTACCCTCTCTGCATTTTCAGTACAACGTAGATGACAGATAGAATTCATTTCTGAGTTAGTATGTGATGTGCAACATTGGATTTCTGAGCTGCAGCCCTCTCCCTGCTTTGACACTGGGCATCGTGACAAAAAGCCGATGCTCTCTGTTGTGTTGTCAGAACATATTTTTTCTCCCTGTCTTTGAGGAAGGGGGTAATGGCAACAGCCCAAGTCTGTAGAGCTCCAAAAACCATGCACTTCCTCTGGAGCCTCTGACTGTCACTGGCTTTCTTTGAGTCTCGTCCTGTCTGCAATGAGTTGTCACCTATTGCCATGCAGGGATGCTGAATTTGAAATCTCAGTGGTTTATGATCTGAAATTGAGTAGTAGGCACTGTGAAAATGTATTTCATAGGCTACTATCTGCTGGTGACTTATTTTTAACCCTTTCCTCTCCACAACTTATTTCTGTACAATATAGGCTTTCCTTTTGTTTTTGTTTGTTTGTTTGTTTTGTTTTAATTGAGAAAAATCAGCCACCCTAGCAGGAACAGAGATTCAAGTGACACAAATCACAGAGATTCCCATGAAAGTTGCCACACTGACTCTGAAACTTCTCCTTGTCTTTCAGCAGTGGGAAAGATGAAGCACCTTTTCTCCACAGATAAATAAAACCAAGGAGCAGCACTTTGCTCCATTTACACTGGAAGACAGCTGATCATAAAAGTAGTGTTCTGCTTCCTGGGTCTGGATTTATTCACTTGCAGCTTGTCATCTTCCCCACACATGTTGTGGTCCAAGCAATTCTCCTTGGACTGCACTACTGAAATCCAGTCAGGAGAATGTGGTGGTTGATTCTAATAAAATGTAGTAAATATAACAGGCTTAGTGACGAACTAATATAATGACAACTCATCTGATACTCTAGCAATTTCAGCCTGAATATAGTAATTAATTTGCATATAAAAACATTTATTTTGGAAGTGACATCCTAATTCCCCCCCCATAAAAAATGAATAAGTGGCTGAAACTTTGTCAGACTAAAATCCCACCTCAGGCAGAGCAGCTCAGTAGCCTAATTGAGAATTAACAGTTAGATCCCGCTGCACACTGCTACAGTTGTGCAAAAAGCTGAATTCAAGAAACTTTTTGTACGAATGTGCTGTTAAGATGGATTTTATTGTAGGATTATCGTGTTGAGTGACTGAGTCGTGATGGCAACTGGATTTTTGTTGTTGCTGTTTGATTTACATGCATTTTCTTTTTCTGGATTTATAATTATACTAAAGGAAACTTTATGGCACAAATTTAAACTGTCAATATGACTTTAAAAATTCTAAAGATTACAACTGAACACATGAAAGTTGAGTGTCTCAAAAGATTGTAAAGAAAAGAAATTGTAACAAATAGGAAAAGGAGAGGAAGTGAGGCAGGGGAACAGCACAGGATCACAGCAGTGGAGGAATACAAAAGGATTCCAATTCTGTACTCAGAAAATGCCAATGTAATAGTAAAATGGGATAAAAAAAGAACAGAAGAGTACAGGGCCTACCATCTCAAGACTTAAAAAAGACTTTGTTTAGACAGCATCTTGTAAAACTAAATGCAAATTCCAACTGTATTCATTGCTGTGTTGTGAGGTACATCTTTAAGACTACGGGTTAATGGAAAAATGACTACTCAGTTTTCATCAGCCAAAATCCATGTCTCCAACCTCAGAACAGCTGAACATCATTACCCCCAAGCAGTTGTCAAACTGTCACCTTTGCATATCCCCAAGGATGCATAACCAAGAATTAGTTAGCTAGACTTATATAGTCTGTAAATGCCCAGGTCCAGACAGCATATATTTTAGAACTCTAAAGGGAGAGATTCAGAATCTGTGAAAATTATCTACTGTAAATCCTATATGTCAGAAGAAATATTTGATATCTGAGGGGGAAAAAAAGAAAAAAAAGGAGATCAGAAGCTGACCTAGGAAGATATCAACCAATTAGTCTGTGCTGGAAAAATATACAAACAGTGTCAGTAGTTTTACAGAATATTTCATACGGAATTGTGGAAGTAGCCAGAAATACTATTACACAAAATTTTAAATTAAATCTAGTTGTTTTTAGCAAAAGAATATTGAAGAGGAGATTGATATGAAGATGCATTAAAAAAAGTCTAAAATAATCCGTTGAAGCAATATTGGAGTTTCATGAGCATTCTGAGAAGTAGCATGTGAACAAATCTGACCTAGAAGCACAGTGTCTTGGAAAGTCTGGTAAGAGATCTGTGCAGTGTTCTCATTGTTAATTAATTAAAAAAGAACTAACTTCAAGGTGATAAGATAAAGGAATATATAATAATGTTTTAGGAGAAGAATTATTTGAAAACTACTAAAGCAAATAAAAGGCATCTGATATGAGGCAGAAAAGTAGTCACATTCACATTATAGCTCTTTCTCAGAAAGAATTTTTTTCTTTTAAATGTAAAGAAGTCTGTACATGAGCATCTGTACATTTTCTAAAAGGAGCCCAAGCTTTATTTGAGGTCAGGGTTTTCTAAAAGTGGCCCTTCAGCAAGTTTGGGAAATCAGTCTTCTTTATGATGTTGCATATCTGCTGCAGACTGATTAAACACTTAAAAAACGCCTTGAACATATAACCTGCACATTTCAGACATTAAATGTAAACTTGATATGAATGTTCCTGTGTGGTGTATGTGATTTCTGTCTAAAATTCTTAGGAGGGATGTGACTATAACAGAACTGGTTAAAATCCAAAGGATTTCTTTAAAGATCTGAAAATCTGGAGTATAAGTCTTTGGAATAGGTTAGACCAGGGAAAAATACGTTGTTCGGAAGAGAGAATATACTGGTCATATGGTCATGGTCTATATATAACTTCAAGGCAATGAAATAAATGGGGGAAGAAGCTTACAGAAGACTCCCAGAGGAAAGTGGTAGAAATGAATGGTTTAAACTAAGGAGCAGGGAGGGAAGAGAAACTTGAATACTGACAGAAAGGTCTTAGATCACAAGAGCAAACAGAGAATGGAATAGACAACCACTGTTAAGACTTACATAAATTCAAGCAACCTTCATAATCATTATCACTGCATCAATACTTTATTTATCCCAAATCTCTAAGGTACAAAAGAGTTTCTCGTTATCCCTAGCAATGCATTCTGAGAACTCTGGACATATGCCTTGTTAAAATGTCTGTTTCACATGTTGTCAGCACATGACCAGGTGAAGGCATGTTACTTCTCTCACGACAACCAGAACCACCTTCATGTTTCTATCTAACATACACTCCCCATTTCTTCATTTTCTGAGTGCAGTGGTGACAAATTGAATCCTCAGGCAACTAAGGCTCTTCTATGCAGAAAGAAGTTGTGGGGACTATGCTGTTGTCATTTCCAACCTATAGGAGTGGATTGGGGAATGCAATTACTTTACCGTATTCGATTCCACTGTCCATGTTGCCTACAGAGATGTTAAATAGCACTGGTCCCAGGACTGATCCATAAGGAGTGCCACTCAGTCTCCACTTGGACGTTGAGCTGTTGACTGCAACTTTCTGAGTGTGACCATTCAGCCAATTCCTTTTCCAGTGAGTGGTCCATCCATCAAGTTCATTTTTCTCCAGTCTGGTGACCAGGATGTTGTGCAGGACAGCATCAAATGCTTTGCACAAGTCCAGGTAGATGACATCAGTTGCTCTTCCCTTATCCACTGATGCTGTATCTTCATCAGAAAAGGCCACCAAGTTTATCATATGCAATTTTCCCTTGGTGAAGCCATATTGGTTACCACCAATCACCTCATCCTTATTTTCTATGTGCCTTAGTAGGGCCTTCAGGGGAAACTGTTCCACAGTCTTGCCAGACACAGAGGTGAGACTGACTGCCCTATAGTTCCCTGGATCTTATTTTTCTCCCTTCCTGAAAATGGGGGTTATGTTTCCCCTCGTACAGTCAGTGGGAACTTCACCAGACTGCCCTGACCTTTCAAATGTGACGGATAGTGGCTGTGGCAACTTCATCTGTCAGTTCCCTCAGAACCCATGGATGGATCTTGTCAGGTCCCATGGACTTGTGCCCCTTCAGGTTCTTTAGATGATCTTGAAACTGATCTTCACTTACAGAGGGCACATTTACTTTCTCCCAGTTCTTATCTTTGCTTTCTGCAACTTGCGTGATGTGGCTAGAGCTCTTGCCTCTGAAGACTGAGGCAAAGAAGTCACTGAGTATCTCAGCTTTCTCTGTATCCTTTGTGACCATGTCTCCAGTTTCCTTATGGAGAGGGAAGGAATGCTATCCAGAGGGACCTGGAGAGGCTTGAGAGGAGGGCCCCTGCCAACCTCATGGAGTTCAACAAGGCCTAGTGCAATGTCCTGCACTTGGGTCGGGGCAATCCAAAGCACAAATACAGGCTGGGAGGAGAATGGCTTGAGAGCAGCACTGAGGAGAAGAATTTGGGGGTATCCGTTGATGAAATACTCAACATAAGACAGCAGTGTGCACGTGCAGCCCAGAAGGCCAACTGTATCCTGGGTTGCATTAAGAGAAGTGTGACCAGCAGGTTGAGGGAATTGATTCTGCCCTTCTACTTAGCTCTTGTGAGACCTCACCTGGAGTACTGTGTCCAGTTCTGGCCTCCCCTACACAAGAGGAACATTGAGCTGTTGAAGCTGTGG
Source organism: Aquila spilogaster (assembly GCA_024606505.1). Taxonomy (NCBI): domain Eukaryota; kingdom Metazoa; phylum Chordata; class Aves; order Accipitriformes; family Accipitridae; genus Aquila; species Aquila spilogaster. The sequence continues at coordinate 22,154 of JANHGO010008120.1, forward strand.
GTCCAGAGAACGGCCACAAAGACGATCAGAGCTGGAGCACCTCCTCTAATAGGGACAGGCTGAGAGAAGGCTCTGGGGGGAATGTTATAATGACCTTTTCAGTACCTGAAGGGGGCCTACAGGAAAGCTGAGGAGGGATTTTTTGTAAGGGCGTGTAGCAACAGGACTAGGGGAAATGGTTTTAAAGTGAAAGAATGTAGATTTAGATTAGATGGTAGGAAGAAATTCTCTACTGTGAGTGCAGTGAGACACTGTAACAGGCTGCTCAGAGAGGTTGTGGATGCCCCCTCCCTGGAGGCATTCAAGGCCAGGCTGGATGGGACTTTGAGCAACCTGGTCTAGTGGGAGCTGCCCTTGCTTCTAGCAGAGAGGTTGGAACTAGATAATCTTAAAGGTCCCTTCCTTCCTAAACCGTTCTATGATTCTATGATTATAGCTACAACTTTCATCATTGCCTGTTTGTTCCACTGGAAAGACAGTTTCAACTTCTGTTTAGTCCATGACGATAAATGTCATTAGCCAACTTCCAAATTTCTGACAGTGTTTTCACCTCTGTTGTCCATATAATTGAGAGAGGGTCTCTCAGTAAATATCTTAATGGAGAGTGTTACTTTTTTCTCTTCAAAATTTATCTTTAATATTCTCATTTGCTCTGATTCATTAGAAAACTTGACAATGGGGAGTCTGGTGACATCCCTACCTGTGTTTTTGTGTCTTTGGTTTTGTATTTTGTGATTTATCTGTGAAATGGGACACAATGCAAAGTTGTACCTTGGCATGCAAAGTTATGTTTGCATGCAGAGGACAGCAATATGGCTTATGGTACAAAGTACAATTTTGTCACAGAACAACAATAACGTTAACAATATTAACATATTTATTGTGCAGGTGTCTATATTCTATTTGTGCCATGTCTTCCATGTGAACTCAACAGGCAATTGGAAAAGGCAATTGTAGGTGAAGATCTGTGTTGTATTTTGTAACAGAGACTGTATTATCATCATGATGAATGTATTTTCATCACAATGATCCTCTGCTGTCCTCTATCCTGGATAGTGATAGACTTTCTTGGAGTATGGAATGAGATTAATTCATTATCACTTTATGATGGGATGGTGAAATGCAGCAGAGTAGATACTATATGCAGGAGATGCATGACCTAGAGCTGATAATCACATGGTTTTCCTTTCCTGGAAGAATGATAAAGAACTTAAAATATGGCTAGCAATATGCTATTAAGACTAGTGGCAGGCAGTATGGTGACCTAGACCATAGATTAGTGTGATCACCTAGTTTGACCTTCTGGTTAATGCGAAACATCACATTGTAATTTCTGCAGTCAGCACATGACCTCTCTTCAGGATATAGGATTACATCTAATTGTAGAATTTCCTGCCCAGTTGCCATTAAGAACAGAATTCAATAAGGGGCTCAGACTCAAAGGATGAAGAGAACAGTGATCACTGACATGGAACAGGCATTTTATCCATTTGTCTTCTCTAAATAAGAACAATTTTTTGGGGCCAGTCTTGTGTTGAAGATACTGAAGAGAAGAGGCCAACAGTCTTTCCTTATTATTCTACAGGCTGGTGAAGTCTGAGCACCACAATGTCCCTATTTATCTCCTCTTCTATTTCTGTCTGTTATTAACAGGTTTCCTTTTTTCTCAGTCTTACGTCAGCTTCTGTCATTTTTGGAAAGATGGTACAAGTTTGCAGTGTCCCGGGATTCAGAAATATCTATCTTGTGAATATGCTGGGACATTGATCATAGGGTCTACAGCGCATTAAATGTGTATGACCAAAAGTTCTATGCATTTGACTCCTAAAGAGCTGTTAGTTCTGGGAACTAGAAGTTGTGGTAATGACTGAAACCTTTCCAGCCATGAAGACGAATAATTTCCTTGTAATAATTTGGAATTATAGAGTGTAACTAAGTAGAAGTAATATGTCTTACGAGGTATTGTCAGGTAGTGAAATCAGTATCTTTGGAAGGAACCAGCACAGTAGTTAAACAGTTGGCTATTTGTAAAGTGAAATAAATAATTTGTTGTCCCCAGATTTTTGATGTTTCTTTATCTGTTCAGATCCCTCCAACTAATCTACCCAATTCATTTTTCATGTTTCTTTACTTAGCTAAAAGGGGGGAAAAAACAGATTCTTATAAATCCTATGTGGTTCACTTCAAGCAGTGGAGAGGACATTACTCTTCTGGATGCGATGAGGATGGAGAATTTGCCTTTATCATATGACATGGAGGTATATTCACCCTGGGAACCACAACTACCTTAGCCCTTGTGGAACATTCCTGCTTGACTTCATCCTGCACTAGTGACTGTTTGGAGATCTGCATTAACTCTGCCACAATACCTGGGGTGAATAACATGGTTTTTCCAATAAATCAAGAGATGAATAGTACTGTAGTCTGAATGTCCCCTTGCCTTTAGAAATCATTTCTCAGGGCACAGTTTGGAGGACACTGGCAGGGCAGTCTGTGAGCTGTGGTGTCACTTCACACAGATTTAGCATTCCCCATTTCAGCTTTAGGGCTCTGGCCTGCAGAGGGAATTAATACCACACTGTAGGAGGCTGAGAGCACATGCCAGCTGATCTGCTTGAAGGTCAGCTTCTTCAATACTATCTTTACACCTCTGCTGCACTGTCAAGATTCTCTAAATCTTCCATGTTGCTGCCTGAATCAACAGGTACAGTGCAAGCAACAAATGATACTCCAGTGGAGTAATTTGTTAGCAGAATGGTTATCTTGCTTTGAAGTGCAGGTTTCTGGCAGGGTACTTAATTTTGTATTTCTTTTCATTTCTTTTATTTTTATTTTGGTCTAGTAAACAAAAAAAAAATGCTGAATTTCCATCTAACATAAGGAGAAGAGAAAACATCCTCACTAAACCAGGCATCATTTCTCAAGATTGATAATGCTTACAAGACTTAAAAAAAGCTATAAGCCTGAAGACCAACTTCAGTTCTTGGCTCTTTGCAAGCATTCACACTCAGTATTTGCTTTTTTCCTAACTGCTTTATATCTACCTCACTGCTGGTATTTGGACATGGTAGATGTCCAAAATGCTCCACTGAGAGGATGAAATAATGTGAGACAATTCTGTTGCAGGAGCAATTCAGGTGTTCACCTCTAAGGATACACTATGTCAATGTGGATTGCACGCCCCACGTTTGACACATGGCAGTGCTGTTTTGCAAAAGTGTAAAAAGCTTGTGGAAATGCAAGAGCTTTGCATATGACTGAGTGCAGTGTTCCTTAGACCATGACTATGTATGTGGGCAAATACAAGCTCATTTTGCTTGAATACTATGCGATCTGGCAGCTAGAAGCTATGCAGCCATGTCAGCAATAATGCTGTGCTGGGTAATAAGGCAGGCTACAGTACCAGGACATAATGCAGTGCTAACAGATTTTAGGGTGGAAATGGCTCTTCTCCAACCAACTGGAAGCAGAACAAAGTATTTCTCAAGAAGACAGATACACACTTTTATTAATGATTTGTTGCTGCAGAGCATCTTTTGTACTCCCTGTTTTTATACACAGAGTATGGTCAATGGGTTCCCACGTGTTACTGCAGAGGAAAAAATATTGACAGTAAAATACAGAATTTGATTATGTAGCATGTTGCACAACTCTTGAGCAACGTCCTTTCAACTCAGCAAGCTGCATTTTGCTACCAGTGTGTGCAGTCTTCATGCAAGACTCCTTCCCCAAATTTGCCTCCTATTTATATCTTTCTGAAACTCTGATTCTCCAGCCACCATTCATATAAATAGTCAACTTTCCTGTAGCACAGATTATTTTATTCAGTATCTGAATTCGATGATCTTACAAGATTTTGCTCCCATATTGACATGGGTTTGTTTATAGCAGCAGTGTGACGCATATTAAAAAGAAAGGGAATTAAAATATTGCTAAATATCATTCAGAGTACTCAGTGAGAAATAACTGAGCTATATACATTAACTATGAATATTTATTTCTAAATAATTGCCACTATAATTGGATTTGAGCTGTGTAAATTCTACTCTTTTCTGTTACTGCTATAATGTATTTGAAGGAGTTCATATGTTCAAAATCATTGCAAAAACTTCTGTGTAAATGTATGTTTGTGTGTATACAGATATTATACTTACACGTATTCAAGCAATTAGGAGATGTGTTTAAAACTATTGTGAAAATGACTTTTCTTGTATTTCTTTTCTGCTGAAAGTTAAAATTCAAAGGTTTTTTTTTTATATATATCTTTGAAAAAGTAACTGTAAGAAGTATTTTATAATTTTGTAATGAGCAGCTTTTCTGCTGAATTCTTACATGCAGCTGGCCAGTGCCCTATGTGACCACTCCAGTGCATATGTGAGTCATTACTAAAAATCACCTTGAAGTACATACAAAACATCTCCTTACTGTCTTAACTTTGTACAAGAGGCTATGTGACCATGTCTTCACCTGCAGATGCAGTTTCTGCTGAATGCCTGCAAATATCAATGTACAATATAGTTAATTCTTTAGTAACCTAGCCACGTTCACATCCAAGTATGTTGTTCAGTACAGTGGGAGGTCCAAATTGGTACAAATGCATGAGTAATCTTCTGGGGAATCTTCTGCACCGATTGAAATTTCTCCCAAGGAATTTCCTGCACCATTCAGTGACTTGACTGAGATTAAGTCAATCAGCTTGGCTGATCAGTCAGTCAGGAGTTCCTGGCACACCCAGGCAATTAGTGACTCGGGTGCACCCAGGCATAGACTTGATGCCCAGGCACATCACAGCTGTAACTCATGAAAACTGATTTGAAGTTCATAATGTAACCCACCTGTACCATAAGTTCCCCAGCTCTTTCATGAGATCTTCTCAGCACTGGGGAGACTGCAGCTGGAGTTCAGTGCTGATTTCAATTCAAGGAGGATGCTGAGGAACTGGAAAGGGTACAGAAGAGGGTTTTAGTCCTGCAAAAGGGAGGTTAAGGAATAATCTAGTAGCAGCCTAGGATATTTTGAAGGGGATAAAAAACCAAACGTCTTTATGATATTGGTGCAGAGGGAGGCACTATCCCCAAATTACTGCTAGGAAAGTTCAGGTGTAACACTATGAAAAAAAAAAAATCCAACAGAAAACCTGAAAAAGTAGTGCAGTTCTGGATCTGCATGCCCAGAAAAGCTCTGACATCTCTGTCTTTGGAGGTTTTCATGAGATGCCTAGGTAAAGCCACAGGTGATCTGGTCTAACCTGGTGGCAGTCTCACTCTGAGCAGGGGGCTGGATAAGATGACTTTATTAAATCCATTCCTACCAGTGTTCTCACTCTTCTGTGCTAATAGTAGAACTATATTTTACATATATCTTTTCCGAAGGGAAAAAAAGCTACCTAATCTAAATATAGCATTTTCTATATGCACAAGCTGATAAAAAGAACAAATTAGCTATCTACATAGATACCTATATATACATGAACTTCCTCTTTTGGATTGATATGAAGAATGAAGTTGTAAAATTGTTTCCATAGTTCTTGGCATATTGACAAATTAGGCAATGCACCCCCATCTCCAACTATTGTACCTGCACCTTACTGCTACACAGCCCTTCTAGCACTTGAGACAAACCTTCCTGATTGTTTATTTTCTTACCAACTGCTGAGTGCATTTTGATTTATTTATGATTTGATGGAATGATTGCAGTGGAGGCAATTATGATGAAAATGAATGATAAAGGGATAAAATGACCATAGAAATCAGTGCTTTCTATTGCAAACTACTCTTCAGTGGTACCAGTTTTAACAAAAGGTTATTCTTTATAAATGCGGAAGGAATAGTGTTTGAAATTGTGATAACTGTAAGAAAAAGAATACAAATATGGAAAAAGCTTGTTAAATTTCAGTGTAGATTCTGATGTGTTTAGCATAGGAATATACACATTGGATTCCCATTGTGGAGTGATCTTGATGTACAGAAACTGAAACTGGAAGACGTGCTTCAAGAACATGACTAATGTTCTCTAAAGGTTCACAATAATTCACTCCACAGGACTAAACTACAGTTAGTTCAAAGTAAAATGTTCCAATTGCACCTGGCTTGGACATTTAGTCCTCAGCATAACTACTTTGCATCCTAGATTTGCTCCTCTTGCCACAGCTTTTGCTGCTATGAGCATACCTTCTGTTTTGGTGATGTTATTCAGGACAATCTCTGATTGCACTAAGTTTTCACTGGGAAAATCCTGATCATCCACAAACATTTTGAAAGTGATGACAAACTCAGCACGGTTTAATCTTCTTTCCTCCCTCCACCCCTCTATTTTGTATTTTCTTGAAATAGATGTGATTTGAAGAGATTTATCATTTTATAGCAGACACTTTTTTATTTGTAGATGAGCATGCCCACAACAAAGAGGGAAAAAAGCAAATGCCCTGAAATCTTTTCTTACTGCATTATTCCATTCCCCATTAGTCCATTCTTAAAGTCTCAATTTTTCATTGTGGTACTGAAACTGGAGCTCATCAAATTCCCCCCCCAAAAATTCAAGTAGAAGCTGCAATTACTGTTGTTCAGATACTTCCAGCACATCATGCTTCATATTTACAGATGCCATTAGTCTGTGCTGTAAAGAGTTCATTCTCTTACAAGGACTACTTGGTGTTAACACTCAAAGACAATGCTGAATATTTTCTGCACATGCTGTGATATTCCTCAGCTACTTCCATATGAAGTGGTGCAATTGTAATGTGTTTGTGTCATGAGTTAGAGTGGCTTTTTACTTAGGCTAATTGATTTTACAGAGTTATGAAAACATTCCTGATTGTGAAGATGGTACGTAACCAATAGAGGTGGCAACTCAGTGAAAGTATTTTACAGCTGCTCAGCATCTTTTGGAAAGAGAATTACGTGGAAGAAAATTATGCTGCAGCCAACACAGAAAGTGTGTGCTTTCTGTGCAATAACAAGCAACGGCTTTGTGTTTATCTACTACTACTTTGTTATTCTTCCTGTTTTCTCTTTGTTTAAAGAAGATTTTAGGCAGAATGGAAGTGCTCATTTTTTTGCCCGGAGCACATACGTAAGCTTACTCTAACATTTCCAAAATGATTTTGTAAAAACAAAAAACAAACAACAAACAACAAAACAAACAAACAAAGAAACAAAACAAAACAACAAAAAAAAAGCTTCCTGAAACACCTACTGATAACTCCTACTTTTTCTGTTAAGGTAGGCTTCATTGAATTTAGTGAATGGTCATATCATTTAAGTCCTTAATAAGTTAGATTATTTACAGTGAGTTTTACTGGATTAATAGAACATGGCTGAAAGGAGTATGCCATAGAATCCACTTCTAATTTTCTTAAGGCTAAAACAGTGTTACATGTGACTGAAAAATAGAGATTACTGAATATATGCCTCTTAAGTGATGGGAGTTTGAGTGTATGCATGGCTGATTAAACAGTTAAATACTGAACTACTGAGTAGGCTGTGGATACTCATAGAAGTGACTATCAAAGAACTATCAGTGGTTTACACAGACCACTTGTAGTAAGGAATGTGCCGACCAAGAAACATCCAAGTATGGCAGTTGAAAGTACATAACACAAATGAAACACGAACTGTTTGCTAGTGACTGGAGCTTGAGAGTGTGTTTAGCATAAGGCTAAGACAATAAATTGAATGGAAAAAAAATATGATAGGACATGAGAACTATGGGAAGAATCCATGACCTAATGCACAAGGAGCTTGGTAAATGTATATAAAGTAGGGACATAGTTTGGATTCCTTGAATTTTCTTAAAGCTTCAAGACAGCTGACCTCACCACTTTGCCAATTGTTAAGCTTCCTAGCATAGTGCTGTGAATAGAAAAAGCCTTGTGTGAGAAATTCAATATTAAATCTTACCACTGTGCAAGGTGAGTAATGTGTCGCTAGCACAGATGTGAGAAGTCACAGCTCTGGAGGAATCAGTTGTGCATGAAACTGTCTGGCCTGGGGTGCTTAAAGGTGACAGGACACCTGGGGAGGTCAGGGAGCAGTTGTCCCATGCAGAGAGCTGCCAGAGCCTTGTGGGAGAGGAAGGCACTGAAAGGAGAATGTAGGACCTCTTGGTGCATTGTCAGGAAGCTTTAGAAAGAAATAATAGCTTATCTCTGAACTAGACATATACAAACCTGCTGTCTTCTCTTTTGAAATTCTAAATGCCTTGTTGATCAGTGTCAGTGTTTCACAATGGAAAAGTAGTAGGATTTTGTTTCCATACTGTCATGTCACTCCTACTCTGAAAGCTGCTAAAATCAACATTCACCGGCACAAAAGGAGTCCAAAGCAATGTGGAATGAGATTCCTCTTTTACTGCATGGAGTGGAAGTGGAGAGGTACAGCTGCTCTGGGTGGTTTTGCTTGTTAATTCTCTCTGCAGGTCATTGAGGTGGAGAGGTTAGGGGTTTGCAGCACTAAACTATTCCTGCTTAGATTTTCTTGCCCTGAAGTCTGGTGAACCAATGACAAGGATGACGATTCTTTTCATGGTTCTGCCATGATTTCCTTTATGGTTTTGGCAGACCACTTGTAATTCATTTAGCCTTTCAGAAAAGTACCAGTTTGGAACATGTAGTGTTGACAATTGCTCAATAAGCATAACAAAGAAGGTGGTCCTTTTCACTTGTCCAGATGACTGATAACAAAAGGCCAGCTTCAGATTTCATAGGTCACTTACTTTTTTCTTGTAGGAACAAACCAATCTGCCCACTTTCCCTCCCCAAGATCATTACAAATAGACTGAGTGAATGATGATATACTCTTCCTGTGCTTTTTGGACTGACATTTGAAAGGAAATGGTAAAAATCAAAAGTCAGTGCAGTAAATGGCTAAGAGAAATACGATTTTAGCTGGAGCAAAAGACAACTTAAAAGTATCCCATCAGAAGTGGAAAAGAGAGAATTTGCAATCTTACCATGACAGTGAATAACAACAGATTTTAAGGCTTACTTGTCCAGAACATGCCAGTTGATTAATCTGTACTTAGCAGTTGTCAAGGATATGGTAACTGAGATACCGGTACTTTGCTTTTCTACGAAAGCCAATGCCCATCAGTGTCTTCAACAGTATGTATTGGTACACATTCTCGATATTTCATTATGTTGTTTACTATAAAAATAAAAAGTGTATGGAGTACAATTTTTGATATTAAAGCTTAGAAACATAGACCTGTCATCTCATCTAACACTATGAACAGAGGATGTAGATATTCAAGTCTGACACTGCCATTAGGAATTTCATGATTTTTGTTGCATAAATCTACTACTGTCATCTTTGGCCTTTCCATGACACATCACTGTCTTACTTCCACTTGGTTCTACTGCATCAACAACTAGTTTTAGCTAACTCAGAAGAGGATATCTATAAAGTTGGATAGCATGAAAGTAAATAAATCTGTATTATGCGTGCATGCACTCTTCTCCTGGTGTCTGATAATGTTTTTGTACTGGAAGTGAGGAGAAACAAGTGTTTTATGATGAGTGCTTGTCATAAACTACAGTTTAGAAATGTCTGATTTCATGTTTGCATTGTGAAAGTAATGTATTCAGAGAAACAGAAGAAGTATAAAAGATTTATGCACAATTAGGTGTTTAACTGGAGTAGAAATGTCAACATTTTTCTCCCAAATGCTCTTCCTTGAAAGTACTCTCCTAATGCCCTTGGAGGATGTACAGTAGCCTACATAAATCAAAGTGTTAAGTTGATTAAATATTAAACGCAAATTCTAAACTTTCATTAAAGTGGCCTGTTACCTTTGTAAGACTGAAAGCTATCTCATCTTTCTTATCCAAAGTATCATCAGTTGTACTGTATGCAACGGATCTCACAAAGCAGCGCACTCCCATATCGTACATGAAAAGAGATTATGTTTCAGGGACAGAATTAGAAAGAGGTATAAATGGATCAAATTTTGATTACACTACTTTGCTGTGTGCTATGAGACTTCTAAACATCAGTTGATTTCAGAATGCTTTCCCATAGCCTTTCACTATAGCTTGTAGAAAAAAAGGGCATGCTAATTCTTCAAATGTGTAGTGGTTAGGCATCTCCTTCGTTGTTTAGCATCTTCTATTCCCACACAGATAAGGGACTTGTAAATGTGATAGATTGGCCTGTACCCAAACTCTCACTTGAGTATAATATATGAGGGGGATTTTGTTGAGAAGCAGACTGACAGTTTACAGGGATTATTTGTGTCGTTATTTTTTTTTTCCTGCAAAATGACATTGAGGATTTAGAGACATGTGAATGCTCCTGTGCTATTTTCCTTGTGACACAGTCCTCAGTAGCAGCTCAGAAACCACAAGTCAGGCACTTGGTGCTCCCCATGCAGTCAACGGTCAGAGTCAGAAACCTTCAAAGAGGAAACGTAGAGAGCCAACAGCAAGTACCTAAAGCAGATCACATAAATACCCTTCAGATTGTCATTAACATGCTAGAGACTGAGTTTAGAGATCCTTCAGGCATTTAAAAAATTCTTAGCCTTGTACTAAGAGAACATTCAGAGACTTCATTTGTACTCCCAAGCACTAAGCACTGTAAAGCTACAAATAAGGGTGTAGTCTCTATCTGTAGAGTTAATCATGCAGCAGAACGCTGAAGGTGTATAAGCCAAACAAGCTACTCATAATTAGTGCCAGATAAACATACTGTGACTGTCTGTACACAAAGCAACTGCCTATTACTGCTGCTTAACTTTCAGACAACAAAATCAATGAAGGAGCTTGTTGCTGTCTCTACCTCCTAAAGCAGGGCTATACCTTCATGGGCAAAGGTCTGTTCCCAGCTCTATCAAATAATCAAGATAAACCCAAGGTAAACTAAAATGATTCTGAACATTACATTTAAGCATAAATACATTTTAAACTGCACTCTTGTATCTAAGGCCTGATCCATGATTTCTGAATGCAGTCCTTTAGCTGCCTCTTAAATCAAAGAGGGATTTGTGAAAATGATTGAGGGAAGGAAATATGACTATTTGTATTCATAGAAGATTGAACTCAGTGGAGCTTACTTCTTGGTACATGCAGATAGCTTAAGGGATGTTGATGAGGTTGTGATCCAGTTCAAACCACCCTTCAGCATCTGATCCTATTTGGATCTTGTCTGCTATGTTCATCTAAAAAAAGGCCTGGAGAAAGAAAATCTGGGACTTTCCAATGCATCTCTGAAGCATTAATCAATAGATAAAATATAAGATATGGCAATGAAATAGGTACTGGTTTGAAAGATAGCTTCATGTTTGCAGCATAACAAGTCAGTTTGGATTTGGAGGAGACTGATCTTTATTCTGTTGCAATCTAACTAGAATCTTTGACAAAATTTGTATAATGAGTTAGTGCTAGTTGAAGGCAATTCTATTTGACTTACACATTTTTGTATAAGTTGCTTCAGTTACTACTACTTCAACAGAAATACTGCTGTGTGAGAGAGCATTTTGAAATAAGGAAATGGCACATACCTTATCATCTATGAAGTTTGTTTTAGCATGCATGCAGTCGAACAGACAGGGAATAACTTTGATAGCAGAAACTACTCAGCCTATTTTTATATTTCTTATCCAACTCAATCTCCTTTTTATTATCTTTAAACCTTTTTTTTTTTTTCTTAGTAATATTTACATTGAAAAAAATTGATGTGGCTCCCAGTCAGCAATGGACTTCTTACATTAAATGGGACCAAATGGGACCAGTTTAAGACAAGCACTAGATATTTCTCTTGCTGGGGAAGAGAGAGTTGCCGATGAGTGTCAGGTCCAAAGTACAAGCAGCATATGCACAGGGTTTTGCTATCTCAGCATGGAGCTTTTTCTGTAGTGTTTTAACACATTTGGGTGCTGACAAAAATTAAGAAAATTAAGAAAATTATCCTTACAAAGAAGAGGACTGTACAGATTGTAGTAACAGTAAATGAGTGTCTGACAAAGGTATGACTACTCTTTCAGAGCCTTATTTATAGTAAACATTTGAACACAGTTGTACTGAAGTTTTTGCTTTCCTTTTATACGGGCGATGATACATATTTGGAGATGTCAAAGCATTAAATGTAGCCTTGGAATCTGGTATGTTGTCACAGTGAAATTGTATTACAGTCATGACAATGAAGAGAAATGCAGAAACTGCACCCAGTTTGAAAGGCTCTTTCATCTTCCCCCAATGATATTGACAGCATTTTCACTGAGCAATCTGGAAACTGCCTTGGGTAGCATTTTATAAATATGTATTAATTTTTTAGAGTTGAAACAGTCTCACTCATGGACATTTGTCTAAAATAAGCAATTCTGTTTTGTTTTTTTTTTCGGGCTGCACTCTTTCACCGCAAGACCAGTTCCTTCATTCCCACTTTACCTGCTAGCTATTACTCTTCTAGTACCAGCACTTATCCAGGCCTAAATAAATGCAGCATGATCTTCTAAATTGACATTTTCTCTGCTTGCCAGACTCTTTCTTATCTTCCTCCTTTCTGTTGCCTGAATATGTCATACCTGTGCCTTGTAAATGTTGTTAGTCACCTCTGCCAGCCCAGGCTGCATCACAGGTGTAGATCACAGCAGCTCTTAGGGAGGCAGGCAGAGGTAGAGAGAAGCTTTTTTTATTTGTGAGATTCAGGTTGCCATGTTGCTTTTATTTGAATACCTGTTAATTAATTTATTTATTAAGGAAATCAATCCTTTCCTAGATCACTATCAGTGAATCTTCAGTTGCGTGTTAAACTGATGGTAGCACATTCCTTTCCAAATGTTTTCCACTACTGGTCTAGATTAACACTTTTCTTAATTAAATGCTGTTTATGAGTAAGGAACTTAAAAACCCAGCACTTTATGCTGGGAAATGGAAACAGAGAAAGAGGTGCTGGAAAAGGAAATGGAATGCACTCTTGTGATTTATCTGTTTTGCATAACACAGACAGGCATTACTTTAGCGATTGACTTTGCTCACTGTAATGACTGCTAGAGATACTGATTTAATCAACCAACCATGCAAGTGCAATGATTGTGAATCAGATTGTTGTGAAGCAAACAAATGTTCCACAGTAAATTGCCAAGGGATACCAGCTACTCTGCTGTGTTTTTACTCAAATAGATTGTCTTTTAAGCAGCTGCCTCATAAAAAGCCTTTGCTACATATGGACCTTTAATCAAAATGTCGCTGAAGCCTGAGTTCTGGTATGCTTCATTTGAAACACATCCAATGCTCTTATTTATTAAATTGTCCAGTGTCGATTCCAGCCACCATTAACCCTAGTAAGAAAAGATGGATGAGAGAGTGACAAAAAGCTTGTGTCAGAGCTGAGATCAGTTGCGCGTGTGTGATGTCTTGATCTATTTGTACAACCCTCTTGGGGACCTTTGGGCAATTAAGTTCACCCATTTCAAACACAGCCCTTTCTGTACACTCTGATCTGATAGGAGAATGGGTAATTCCTGGTAATGACTACTACATCTGTTCAATTATATTGCGTTGTATTGGTGCTTAATTAGGGAATGTGTTGAAATTGGGGAAGAGGACAAGTGGAAGAGGGGAGGGTTGGCTTCTGAGTAAATGTCAAACACTCTTCCTTAATAGCCTATCTCTCTAATGTGCATTGAATACACTGACAAGCATTGTGCCCTCCTGACCTTAGAGCATTTACCCCAGCCTGAGAAAGGAGAGCAAAGCCTCTTTGAGAAGGCATTGTTTTAAAGCTGAATTACATTTGGTGTCATTCTTGTTCAGCTTTGCTGTGAACTGACCCTTACAGCCCTTTTACCCTGTGCACGCAGTTGGAAACCATTTCTGTGCCTGAGCTTTTGAATCAAACACGTGCAGTCTCTTCAACCAAGCTTTCAAAAGTGAAGCCCAAACATCAGGAGCATGTACTTTTATGTTTCTAAGGTTTGTATGAGTTATTTGTGAGCTATCTGTAAGAGTTCTTTTTCTTTTAAGGAACAAAGCTGAGACTTTCGTAACACTCTAGTAATGACATTTAGTATTATCTTTCAATCTCCAGCTTCTGCAGATTTAAGAAAAGTGCAATCTATCACTATTGGAGGATTACAACAAAAATATAAGATCTGTACAGCTGTGTGTGACTGAACTGGTTAATGAAGTCTGACACTAGCCATTTCAAAAGGTTCATTTTGTAATGTGAAGAACTGAAATATGGTTTTGGGTGCTGCCAGTTCTTTACAGAGTGATTGCATTTGTGTAAAAAAACACAAATAGTAGTACAAATGGTAGTTTACAGTATCCAGCACTTCTGATATACAGCTGATCTATCCAACACCCTGGGGAGAATTAGTCATGATTTTAATATAGCTAAAGTCCACCCACACCAGTTTGTGCAGATGATGCCCTAATCCTGTGATCAAGCTTCCCCTGGGCTTGCTAACATACAAAGAGTTTATGCATTTGGACCTCATATTGCAACAGACAATTATCAAAACTTTTCAAGACAGGAGACTGCAGTGTATCTAGGATCAGAAGGAAAAGAATGCACTTTTTTCTCATATACTATTATCCTTTTCAAGTAGCCATTAATAAGCATTTGCAACCCAGGAACCGCAACATGCCAGCTGTGCCTTTAGCAAAAACTCAGTGTAATTCAGAACGACTTTGTGAAATGGAAAGAATTTAAAGACTGCATGGCTATTGCTAATTTTGATGCTAATTTCTTTAGAAACTTAATATTCTGTGCCACAGCCCTTTGCTTGTACAATAATATCTGCTTTGTCTCTCTTGCATCTTTTGTGATGATACTTTTTTTTGTTGTTTTAAATGGCAACACTAAATGCAGGCAGTACCTGTCTTGTAGAAGATGAAGCCCATTCAGATCTTTCCAAAACAATATGTGTTTATTCCTGTAAATGCTGTTACTATACGTGCCACAGTAGTGGCATGTTAAGGAGGTGACAGCTTTGCACATTGGAAGTCAGGCTTTGAAAGGAAGAATATATTTGCAAATGAAACAGCTGATTAACTTGGATGTGCAGCTTTCAAGTAGTATTCCTTGGAGTACACTGTGCGCCAAAGATTTCTTAAAGTTTATAATAATCTGAAAAAAAAAAACTTCATAAATTATAAGAAAGGTAGCATTACATTGACAGAGTAAAGTTGGAGTCAGGGCTTTTTGTCTAAGACTACGTTGGTTTATCAGAAGGTGGCATTCTACTATTTAATATAATAGATGTTTTATTTATGAATCCATGTCATTATTAAACAAGAGGAATCAGCATCACTGACAGCTGCATTTTAAAAGAGGCCATACAATTTGAAGCTTGGTAGTGAACAGTTTGTAGCTGTGTAATACAAAACCTAGGTTTTGTTTCCAAAATTTGTTGCTTTTTCAGTGCTTAAGTTATCGTGGAATATTTTTCAAATTAATTTCATATTAAATGGACACTATAAAACCATATTTTTTAATAATCATTTCATACAGCGCCATTAGAAAGCTTACTCCTATGCAATCATGTCCTGTCTTCCAGAGTACATACACACCTGCTTAACCTTTATGGATCCCTCTGTTTTTATATTTTACTTCTGTATCTAAGCAAGTGGCAAAACCAGAAAAGGCAGACATGTTGTGCAGGATCTCCATGCAGAGTCCCAGTTCAGCCACGTGCTTGACTCATATGACTGGTGCTACCTGGGATGTACCTCACTGCAACAAAGCCCCTGGCACAGGGCAGTTAAGTGAAGAGTTCCTGTTTGCACCCTCTCACAAAAATTCATCTGATTTTTAATATGGATCCTGATATACACATCAGCTCCCCAAAAGACAGTGAGATTCACAGTTTTAAGAACTTGTATCTATGCTGTTGAACTCAGGGGAAGTTTTGTTGTTCACTTGTCCACACGTATGGCTAGGGACAAAATGAGATGGATATTTGGTCATTTCTGTGAAAGCTTCTGCTAACATTTCTCTTACATATATACATTAAATGTTGTATAACCTATGCAACAACAAATTAATCTGTATATATTCACAGACAGATGAACTTAAAAACAAAAGCTGAAATATTTTATTTTTTAATTGAATTATTGTATATTTTATATTACTTTAGTATGTTTCTTTCAGTCTAAGGTGTGATCCTGTAGCTCTTTGTCAATTTGAGGCAGGCTTTGGATTCAATGGGATCCTATCAATCACCTCACAATACACCAATGTTATGCCACTGAATTGCACAGACATTACATAGTCTCCATTTGCACACCGTTACACCTAGATGGTATGATTTCTTCATGTATATTATAAAAGAATGTAAATGTCTTACCACAAACAGTTGATCAAACTAATCACACGTTTTAAGGAGAGAAATGTGTGTGTATTCTATATATTTATTCACATGTGGACTAGAAGGCCAGCTTCTGTGCACTCGCGATGCATGACAATAAGATATTGCTGGGATAGTGACCCAAATGAAGTGGATCAGTTGAAATTCTCATTGTGTTGGAATTGGTGCACATATGCGTGGATGCACAGACATTTGTTCCTGGATATGTTTGTGATTTGTATGAGCCTATTTCTTTATTTTTTCTTTTATTCTCTTCTTTACTGGTATCCAATCTGCCATATTTTAATTTAATGATACTCCTTTTTTCTTTCCTGAGGCTAAAATGTAATATTTATTAGTTTGGGGAAAAAAATCATTTTAATACAAATTGTGGCTAAAGTATGACAGTGATATGTGAAATGCGACTGATAAAATCACTTTTTGCCTGAAATACCTTAGCAAAATTGTACACTTAGCACTTTCAAAAGTTCTATTACTATGAGATTTATTTTTCAATCATAATTTTCAAGACATGCTTTTTTAATTCTCTGGTTACAGGCATTTACGTATTACGTTGCCCAGGGAGCAGGTTCTAATCCAGGTTCTATAGATACAGTACTGTAATACCTGCAGTAGTATATGTGAAATTCACTTTTGGTCTCCTTTTAGGATTATCTGTGTTTGTATTAGATTAATGAATTAGTCTGGGCTGCATTGTATGCTCTTTAAATATTAGTTAGCAGAGCTGAAGCAAAGAAGGATGAGAGGCATTTTAGGTGTTACTCTGTGGAAAATCAGGTGATGGCAAAGATACCTATATCTCTCACCTGTGGCAGCTCATCTGATAGAGGTGATCACTCCAGGTTATCTATAGGGCTAGGTCATACATTAGACCAGTGGAATTTAAAACCAGATGTTTGCATTTCATCTAGTAGACTTCAGAAACAAATTACGTATTCTTTATTTTCAATGTCAGTTTCTCAGCAGCAGAAATGCTAACTAGATTTTGAGTGTCTGTTTTTTTAACGCTAGGCAATAAATGGTAGTGGATGTATATCTGATTGTAAAAGCCGTTATTGAAAAACATTTGTGGGCTACCGACAGTCATTTGAGCCATAAATGTATGTCTTTTATGTTAAACTGTTTTAGCACTGTAATTGTTGATAATTAAAACATAATCATTTTTAAGGACTTATTTTACAGCTTATAGTAATTTTGCAGCTGATTATATTGTCAGGCTTAACATTAAAGATTGCATTTAAATTATTAAATGCTATTTTGTGCAACAGTAATTTCTGTTAGAGGATATTTTTCATGCTATTTGCTAGGAAGCATTGGACTCCAAAAGAACACTTTTGGCAAAGTGAAGAGAAATATTTATGGAGCAGAAGCTGTAATTATGAACATGTGTGGCTAAACACCTGTCAGGCACTTAGTCTAGGCTAAGCTAGCTTATAAAATAATATGACCATGCCCCAGTCTGTCTTTTCAAAATGAACACTTCATTTAAGGAATTACTTGCTCATTCCCATTTAACATCTGGATGCGTTGGAGTCTCTACAAACTGCTTAATAAATAGGAAGGAGTTCTGCTTTTCTTGGCACTCACAGTGCCACCCATTTCCATCCTTGAACCTGCCACTGGAACTGAACATGAAGAAGAAAACTACTGCTTAGGACATAGGTGGTCACTCTGACATGAGTTCTGCCCTTCGTGCTATGATCATCGTCCTAGGAGTCAGTGGTGGAGCTGCTAGATAAATCAGACGGCTGTAAATGGTATTTCAGTGGGTTCCCACTGCCCCATTTATCTGCGAAACAGAGGTGTATGAGAAGGAGAGTTTAAAAAAAGAATGGAAGATGTTTATACCATTCCCAATCTAAACATTAAGACATCTGCCACTACTGCCCAAATACATCTTGAAGAGTTTGCTGTCTATGTTGATCATTTCCACAGAATGTCAAATATGACAGAGGTATTATGTCTCACTCTCAAATGTTTCAATTGGAGAAATGTAAGGTAATCATATCAAGCAAAGTTTGGAAATTTTTAAAACAGGAGAGAACACGAAAGTCTCTCTGGCCTTGACTGTTGGGACTCTTTTGTATCTGGAAAGGCCTTGCAGATGGCATGGCCAGAAGCTTGTTGCATTAGGGGAGGTAAGACTGTCAAAGAGGGCAAAAGAACAAAGCACTACTTTTTCTACTTGCCAATGAAGGAAGTATTTTTCTCTATGGAATACATGATACATTTTGTGTATCCATTTGTACACATAAACATAGCATAGATTTCCTACTTTCCCCACTCAGCTTAGTAGCTAAATGCCATGACTTAATTAATCCTTGCTTTGTTTTTATTACAGAAAAGTTTTTCCAAACATTTATACAACATTTTGTGATATATTTTCAACACATAGCATACAGTGGATATATATGCCATCATACTGGAATAAAGTAGAATATTTTCACTTAAATTTGTGAATTCTTAACTTCCTTGGAAGTTCTTATATGCTATGTATAGTATTTATATTATACTTCTATGATATCGTACTATTATGTATTCCATTAACAAATTTCCAGGCCACAAAAAGAGGACTGTTGAATGACTGTACACAAGTGGAGGGGTTTACAGCTGTAGGAGTGAGCACGCCTATGAAAGATGGATTTAAATATCTTCCACTCTGTGGATCTAATTGGATCTGGAAGATTCACATTTTCTTATAATGACAACTTTGCCTTAATTTGCTTTTATATCTCATTTAAATTATATAACTCTCTTTTATTTATTTCTGACTATTCAGTAGGGATTCAAGAGCTGCCACTTTATCAAGAGCTTAATCTGATAAGTGTGGGATTTCAATGATCTTTGCATATCCAATTTCTACTTTCCTTCATTTAGAATCAATGAGATTTAACACACTATGACAATTTGTTCAGTATTTCACAAAACCTGCCTTTATTACTCTTTACAAGGTCTGGTTTTCTATAAATCTACACTTCTACCCACGTATCTGAAATGCTGTACTGTCAGCTTAATAGGTCCTCAAAATATATGGTGGTATTAAAATTCAGTAGTTTTGCAGCAGGATGTATAAATGCAACAACATGGACTACTTCCGTGCAGAAGGTTAGTAATTTTGTCATGGCGTATGTTCCTTCTTTCACATGTCTTCTATCAACTGCAGTAACAGTTTCTGTTTGCCCTTTAGTGTTGCCTAGGAGTGCCAAAGAATGGTTGAGAATATTGCTTCTATGATAATAAATTTGTAGACTTTCCCCCCTCCTTCACTGCCAGTGAATCTTCTAAAAACCTGCTTCTGAAAGTAAAGGATTTTCTGAGCAAGAAAATGAAGTGTGAGGTTGCTTGCAAAAATATAGCAGGGCTTGCTCTCTCACTGCTTCTGAGTCTAATCTCATTAATCTTCATTTCTCAAACACTGCTATTCCATTGCATTAGGAGCAGTGCTTTATTCAGTTTATAACAAAATATATAAAAGTAAGAAATATTGACCCATTTTGTAAAAAGAAAATCTTCCTGCTACTCAGATGTTTCATTATTGTAATTGTTATTTTTGTATGCAAGAGCTATTTAGAAACTTCAGCAAACATAATCATAACTGATGGATGCGAACCTACAACAGAACACATGACTTAAATTGGCCGAGTTAAGGTCCATGTCTGCCTCTTTAGATGGTAAGAGGGTATCCATGCAGAAGTCAGTTAATGTACCTTAAATTAGTGTGAGTGGATTACAGAGCTGTGGTATGCAATTACATTAATCTACTTTCCTTGAACTCAGCAGAAAATAATTGCATCAGTTTTAGGAGGAAAAGGATGTAACACAGCTGTTCTACATGCAGCTCCCTTGGTTTCTTGTACTCTTGTAGCTGAGCAGTGCTCTGTTCTGCAAGTTTGGTATATAGAGATTGGCATCTGTTATATTAAGTTCTATTTGGAGCATAAATTGGAGGTACCTGCAAAAGTCCTCTGACTAGGAAATATAATTGTCCTACTTTAAAGAAAGGAAAAGAAAAAAAAAAGAAAAAAAAAGAGGAAGAAAGGATTTCTGTGCTGTCAAAATAGCTGTTATGCTTGGTCGGATAGTACTGTAATGTGGATGGATGGCTTTGTAGTGTTCTAGCTCTTTCCTCATCAATCTGATCAGCCCAGGTGACAGCAGTAGGTTTATGCCTTCTATTTCCCCATTAAATGACCCATATCTGTATGTCTTTAATCAGATAGTCCCCTCAGTCATTCACATCAGTTGGAAGTTCCTGTGGAAAGGTGTGTAGGTGCTCCTTTTGTCCAGTCATTGCCTGATATAAGGAAAACCCATGTGTGCGAGAGTTGGGTTGAAATCAATTGTTCTGTGAAATGTAACCACTTTTCAGTAGAACATCCATTGCAACATTTGTGCCAAGCTAATAGCAATAGGAACAACCTAACCTTTTGTACAGGCTTTCTGTTGTCCCCTTTTGCAGAAAAATAACTACTGCTTCTTTAAGTCATGGGACTTCATGTTTGCTGTGACAGCTTTCCAATTGTTAAATAAACTCTGACCAGGAGCAGCTGTCAGGCAGATACTGCACTGCAGGCTTCACTTCAAAGCAGTACCAGACAAGCATTTCAGTGCCCAAAAGCTCTTTCATTTTTTTTTAAGGGACGTGTTTTAAGAAAATGCTACGAGATAATATGATCCCTTATTAAAATAAACAAATAAATAAATTGCATTTTAAGAATTGTCTCATGTAAGTTTTGGGTTGTGATTGTTTCTAGTTCAGAAAAGCAGTCTAGGGGAAACATGAAATGTCTACAATGTATGCTGCAAAGAGTCTTTTGTCAAGATGGGAGAAGTGAGACACAGCAGTACAGATGTTAGACCTTAAGGTATTACTAATGATTTTACTTAAATTCTTGTTGGAAGGAGAGAGTAATCATACAAATCTTCCTCAGAATTTTAGAATGCCATTTTACTGTTTGTATCTCTGACAGTGAGCTAGAAAAAAAAACCCTTCTAAATTATTAATCTTTGTTATGTTGTATCCTGTTGTACTAGCTACTGTTGAAGCAAGTGAGAAAAGGAAAATTTGTGCTAGAGAAAATATAATAGGTAAAGATGTATATATGACAAAAAAGAAAAAAAGTATTTTGAGGTACACTTATAGTCAAGATTAGAAGTATTCTTAGTTAGGTTTCAGTTATAGAAGGGGAGGGAATTTGCCATTAAATTAGAATGAAGGTGGACTTCTTCCTATTCCATCAAACTTGATACTATCTAACATAACCTGCATAAAAGCTGATCAGGTAGCCTGTCTGTTCTGGGGATACTGGACCAAGTAGTCAAGCTGTGTAGAGCTCCAGTAGAGGCAAAGGAGTGGCTCTAGAGATGCCTTTTTCCACTGTCTGTAGCACAAGAACTTCATTCAAAAGAAAAACAAGTTTAAAAAAAATGGAGAAATCAAGCACCATCGTAGGCAACTGTTGTATAAGCAGTATGAATCCTCGGCTAACTATGTGGAGGCAGAAAGTTTAGAGGAGACAGAAGAAGTATTTACTTAAAATAAAACATGTTTTTGCAGATTAAAGAGGAAAGTGTTCTGTATTTCATTTGCAAGTAATAGAAATAATAATAATAAGCAATTCATGTTTTTAAGAGTGACTTCATGCAGTATTTCAAGGTTAACTAACTAATTAGTATGTTTTCTCACCATTCCAGTTTCCTTTCAGGGACAAAGAAGAAAATACCCATTAAAAACCATAGCAATGGGAAATGAAAAAAGTCAATTTAAAAATCAATCCTCTCTGACTTTTTTTCTATCCAACCTTCTTAGAAATAACACCCAGAATCTTTGTGGATCATAAGAATTCTCACTGTGTTCAACTATTTATTTTATGGTTTTGAAAATGCTTTTGGCTAGTGGGCTTCACTTTTTCACTTTTTGTATATCTCATTCTCTGAGACAGGAAAAAAAGAATCAAATCAAAACAGTAGATATATGTAATTTTTGCTTTTGTTCGCACTTACATTTATGAGTTGATACTGTTTTCACAGATACATTAATTTGTTTTATACCCAATTCTGGAAAGAAAAGTATGGAAAGTAAAATTTAGGAGTGTTAGCACAACGATGAAATCAATTGTACTAGTAATTGAAAATGTAATCAGGCCCTAAATCCAAATATACATCACTTCTATGTTACCATGTTAGAGATACAGGATATGAATGAGCAAAGAGATAAGGCAGTAAAAGTACTCTTGGTGATACAGTCAAGGACAGAAATAAATACAGGCCATGTCTCTGTTGACCCATTGCACCTATTAACCATTGTTGAGCCTTCACAGAAAAGCATCAACATTAACCTGATGGGGTATTCTTTTTATTTGGTTGGAGAGAGGTAGCAAATAGACTAAGTGTTGAAGCATACATTCATGAAAGAATGGGAGAATAGTCTAAAGGTTAGTGTGAAAGGTAGGCAGGAGAAAATTAGTACTTCGCTTATGAGATGTTGCTATGTCTGTTGTATGTAGGATAGCTTTTACGATTTTTCATTATTGTCAGTGCAGTTCCACTAGCACATAACAACCCTGAGAGTGGGCTCATACATGAACGTTTTCCTACCATGTTCCTACACCTTTATATTTGCAAATAAGGAGGAGTGTCAGTAAAAAATTAGAGAAAGGGCTGCTTCAGTACTGTGGATAAAAGGAGCCTTTAGGCACCTTTTGAAATATTCAAAATTTAAAATGTTCATCTGGAGGTCTTTCCCTTAACATGCTTTGTTTTATAAGCATTTAATATGATGCTGAAGCCCCACATTTAATATGATGTTGAAGCCCCTCAGCACAGTTCTGGTGGGACACTGGAGCTCACACCAGAGAATAACCTCAATTTATTGTGATCTCCAGTCTTTTTGTGCATTCTGCTACTGCTCCTTGAATTTCTGAGGATTTCTGAATTTCTGAGACAGCAGGGGAAGTACCAAGTTAAGAAACAGGTAAAGCCTCATGTCATAATGTGATATGGAAATGACAGATCAGTAAGATTTTAATACAGGACAGTTGCTCAAGCTGTTCTTCCAGTACACACTCCTATAGTTTCCCATTAAAACATTCTATTGCTTGTGCTAGTACTCTTACTAGTTTACTAACAATTTATTATTATTTTTCAGTTAGGAGTTGAGTGGATTCTTAACAACTGCTCTATCAGTTGCTCATTTGCAACAAGCTTTCAAATTTAGTCAGCAGGGCTTTAAACTAGAGTCACTGCGGGAAGGGATCCTTAACCCATTCTGTTTCAAGCTGATGTCTGTAATGGATGCCCTGGGCATGCAGCTGGATCACAGGCCAGGAAGACATCACCTAAAGTGGAGGATAAGGGATCAGTTAATAAATCAGCCTCAGTGGGAGCCCAGCTCAAATGCCTGTACACCTGTACACTAATGCACAGAGCATGGGGAACAAGCAAGAATAGATATAGGTGTGTGCATGCCTATAAGGATATGATGTCATTGGCATCACTGAGATGTGGTGGTATGGCTCTCATGACTAGAATGTAGGAACTGACAGGTATAAACTCTTTAGGAAAGACAGGCAGGGGAGAAAGGGAGGGAGCGTCACCCTCTACATCAGTGATCAGTTGGAGTCCATGGAGCACCACCTGGGGATGGATAAGGAGCTGACAGAGAGCTTCTACTTTAGCGTTTAAAGGAAGGCCAGGGAATGAGACATTGTAGTGGGGGTCTGCTACAGGCTGCCCAACCAGGAAGACCAAGTGGATGAAGCTGTCTATAAAAAGGTAGGAGCAGCTTCATGTTCACAAAACATGGTTCTAATGGCGGACTTCAGCCATCCCGATATCTGTTGGAAGAAAACACAGCAGGGCACCAGCAATCAAAGATGTTCCTGGAGTGTGTTAATGCTAACTCTCTCATCCAAGTGGTACAGGAACCCACAAGAAAAGATGCTATGGTGAATCTTGTCCTCACCAATGAGGAGGGGCTGGTGAGTAACATGAAGGGCGGCCTTAGCTGCAGTGACCATGAAGTGGTGGAGTTCAAGATCCTTAGGGTGTCAAAGAGGGTGCACAGCAAGCTTGCTAC
>JANHGO010008121.1:0-46532 GCA_024606505.1 Aquila spilogaster
GATGTTCTGTACAAAATCCACATTCTTATGAAGCTGTGCTTAACTGGAGACCTCTATTCTGTTTAGCACTCCTCAACTTGTTGCTGCTATAACGTGCATTTCTCTGGAACTAAATTGTTCAAACGTGCTACGTTTCTATTTCAAATACAATCAAATATTAAAGCGAAGAGCATTGCTCACGAGGATCATACGCTGACTGACAAAGCAAGACTTCCTTCTTTTAAACGTTCCAATGCAACATGATCATCAGATCATTGAGTTCTTTCCTTTCCAAGAGGAAAACACTGCTGTACCTGCTAAGCATTGAGCTATACTCCCACAGTAGAGAACGTGGATTACGTACAGACTAACAGGATGAAAAAAACTGGACTTCAAAAGATAAAGCAGCAGCAGAAAATAAAGAGGAAGTTCTGAAGTTCAGGCTGAAATCTAAACAAGAGACAAACATCTGAACCGCTCAAAAGAAGCGGCAAGCCCTCACTAAGCAATTAGGAGAACTAAAAGAACACTTCAAGCTCTACTGCTGTGCCTCCAACTCCTTAACAACAGAACACGGAGAGGTCTGCTTTCAGCACCGGCTACAGGAGGGAAACCTGGAATAACCGAGCGTACAGCCATTGAATGCATATCACCACGGATAGCCCATCCTGCTTGGGAAGCTGAGAACTGGCAGCTTCAAGAAGATGTTAGATTCTGATACATTGAAGAGAAACGCAGAGGAGAATGAACCAGGGTAGATTTTAAAGACCTGTAGATACTAGGCAGATTTTAAAGAGCTATAGAGGTAAATTAAATGAAAGGGACACAAAAGAAAAAACATTTCCATATTTAACGCTTGCCAAAACAACGTATGGCATAATACACTGCCAAAATTTGTGTCAGAGACATATTCCTCACAACTTCAACAAAAGAGAAGTTTATATATAAACAAGTGTACATAGAAATCATTGCAACATGTGAACAGTATCTACTTCACGGCTCTCCTTTTAACATGCAGTACACAGCGTAATATGTATTTCACATACACGAAAAAAAGATACTTCAGATATCTCTTAACAACTGATGCTGCCATTAGAGCGACATTTAAAGCCATATTGATTTTTCTCTTTACGAAGTCTGTGTGAAGTTAGTATTTGTACTATTAAGTTTAATAAAATATATCTGCTTAATAAAAAATGCCTGTGACATTTAGAGCTTGCTGATTCATTGGTAACATATCTCAAAACACAGAATGAAGTGTGAACAGATAGACTAATGGGTAACGTGACAGAACGGATCAGCAAAACATATATGCTTTCATTCTTCAGGTTTATTTCTTCTTCCTTTCGTACCTTCTTCTACGGCAAAACTTTATTTCCAAAAACTTGGATATAAACTTTCCTGCTTTTGATATAAATCCTAGGTTATTGGAAATTACTTACCCATCACCAATTTGCTCCCTTCTTTCCCTTAGTGTTCTCGCTTGTGTTTACTTGTGGGACAGGCTGCATCAGAGCAAGTGCATCAATCCAAGCTATACATACACCCAGCCCCACGTGGGGGTGAAATGCCTTCCGTGTGTTGGACACAGCTAAGCCTGAGTGGTGTCAATACAAGCCTGCAGACAGATCAACCCTATTAAACACCACGGTACAATTCCCAGCAGATGCCGGTGCTATTCTGCTGTCATATGTCAATCCACAGCCTATACCATCACACTTCATTCTCATATGCTCGCTACACGCACTAAACTCTTGTCCAAAGCAAGTTCATGATGCTTCTGTGACAAGGAATGAGAACACGAAGAACCTGCACGAACATACTGTTCTGACAGTTGGGGCGCAGTCCATAGCAGTTTCATCATTAAGTGACTTTGGGAACAGCGGAAGTGTACCACCACCTCCACAACTTTTCCCTTGGCTTTTTAGAGAGACTGTGAGAACTGCGAGTATCCGAGAAGTTTTTCAAAGCTCACAGCATAAATTATGATGCAAAGCATTTTCAAGTGCAGATATAAAAGTTCCTGACAGTTTTGACTGTAATCTTCTGAATTATTTAAAAATACTTATTTTCTGAATATACCATATTGAGAAGCACATAGGAAAGGGGGAGAAGGGGAACAGCTGCTGAGAAAATCCTTCTGGATTGCTGAAATACAGTTTTTTTTCTTTTTTTCTCTTAGAGATATATATACACACACACAGAAAGCACACACTGAAAGCAAATGCCCATCTCACTTCCTACAGACTTTCCTCTTCTCAAGAAGTAACTCTTACTTCAACATATGCCTCCATCAGCAGCCAGCACCTGGTAAATCTTGTAGATGGAACAAAATGTACCTCTTACCCTCACCATGAAGTTCTTATTTTTATCATGCACCCAGTGATATAAGCCCTCCTTCAGCTACACCAAGAGCTGCGTGAACTGAACCTGCTCAGAGAGTTTCTAATTGTCACAGAACGGCTGTGAACATTCACACATTTCTCCTCTCATTCCCCACCTGCTTTGAATGACACTTTTCATTGCAAAGATTTTCAGGATCAATGGAAGGAAATGCCACGAAGCAAACTTCTTTGTCAACGCACTTTGCAAGATCAAAGGTTTGTTTCAGAGAACGACACACGAACGTGCCTGAAATCCATCATACGCGCAGAACTAAGGACGCTTGATCAATATAGTGGGCATCTTTTCTCTCTCAGGAAAGAAGCACCCAGCCTATTTTTGCTCACAGTCGGATATGAATTCATGCAACTGTCTGCATATATAATTTTAACGTGACATTCACAAATAAAGTGGGCTTGTATCGTCTTTGTGACCCTCACTCATATAAACTCAAATACAACTATGGAATACTGGAATTAATGGGCTCTAGCACTACCACCGCAATTCTGCAATGATATAAATTTCTACTTCTCCTACCGGATTACCCAGGTTATCACTGCACTAATAAAAATACACTGCCAAATTTCCAGTCTACAAATACTACTGCAATTAAATTCTCTGAAATTCACAAAATACCCACTCTCACCCTTTCATTCAGATGATTTTTCCCCATATAAAATGAATATAATAAAAAAAGAGTTCAATTCAAAAGCTATGAAGGTATTTAAATCTGAACAACTCTAGGCACAATTCAAAACCCTCCTCTCTAATTTTCCACTCAAGAAAGATAAAGGTCACGGAAACACCACGTCCAGCCAGTCTACATGTTCTCCATTAAAACTGCGCTCCCGTGCATAGTGAGAGTCAAACAAGAGTTCAGTAATTTACATCATTAGTATGACTCAACTTCCTACTGATATGGCCTAGCCTTGAAAGAACTAAAATGTTGATTACTTCTCTGGAAGCAGACAACCAAGTTTTTTAGCTACTTCTAGACCCCAAATAATGCTGTAAGAGATCTGGAAAAAGTGATATCCCCTCCAGTGTAAGTACTTGGCTTGACACACCGTTCCTGCTACACTTGGATAGAGTACTGAAGAACACTCTGACAGCAAGAAACAACCCAAGCTTTAGCACAGATTAACTGCAAATTCCTACAACCAGAGTGAACAGTAGTCAGCCTTTCAGGAGGCTGTGAGGGGACACTTCTGTTTGCTGCTGCACTTTCTAAGAAGGTTAGAAAAGGAGTACAACCTATATAACCCAGCAGCAATTTAAGGGGTTTATTGATTTAGCTTCTACCCGAATTGGAGAATGGTTTTCTCAAGGGGAATTATAGTATGTGATAACTCACCAAGGACAAGTCCACTCTTTTTCAGAGTGACGGTTTTTGCCTTGCTGCATTTACACCCAGGTGTGTAACTAAAGAAAATATGAATGAAGAACTTGAATTATACTGAATTATGAGCTGGTATTACTAGATAGGAGAGTGGATTAGTTACTTCCAGGGCAGAAGTTGCATTTAACAAATCCACTTCATGATCTTTGCTAACAGCAAGATCTGATGTATTGACTCCCTGATAATTCCACTACTCATCCTTCACTCCCTCCCCTGTGAGCAGTTCACTCTTCAAACAAAACCAGAAATCAACAGCTGCTTTCAGACCAACTGCTCCTTCCACCTGGTGCACCTCTACACATTAAACCAAGAAAAGAATTGTATGCAAGGGAAAAAAACCTTCTGTATGTACGTGCATTCGTATTTATATCTAAAAACACATCCAGTCATCTTTCTCTTGAGGATCAAATAAAAAACACTTGAAATCTTGCAAAAAAAACCCAAAACCATTTGCTAGTTATATGCACTATTCATTATCATAGGTAGAGCCTTATATTAATTTCACTAACTTCAGAGAAAGCAGGGGTAACGTAGAGCCTTGATGATGTATTTATACTTCCCGGTTGGAAAAATTTAGAAAAACATGCCTGTACAGAGTTACACATTCCTATGTAGCTCAGAAATAAAAATGGTGTTGTGATAAAAGACTTTGGACAACCGTGCTTCAAGCTCTCGTTTTATACCTCCGTTTACACTACAAGCAACACCCGGCACAATTCTGCTATCATCTGCATGAAGAGATGCCAGAGTTAGGAGGCACTGAACTCGTGAGCTCAAAAAAGGCTCAAAAAATGATCAAACCTTAAAGAGCCCCATTCTTAATGATTGCTCTGAGCCAAGCGTGTCTTTCATCTGTATCTTTTGTTCCTCGCTCCCCTTGCTAGACTTTGCATAAGCACATCAACTGATGCACCTACCTGTAACAACTTATTTATGACACAGCTAATTACTCAAGGCTGTTACAAAGAACAAAGAACTGAGGTACAACAATAGCAAAGACTACGTGCTCCATATCCACAGCCCAGTTCACACATATCAGTACGTAGGAGATCGGAGGTCGTACTTTCAATTAATTTAGCTCTCACCTCAGATAATAATGTCGCTTAATCAGATCTTATTTCACCCAGAGGTGACACAGCAATTCTTGGCATCATTTGCTGATGGTGTTTACGCTCTGCAGAGAGTTCAGTATTCGTGATGGTAGGGGTAAAAATCCTATCCTTCATGTGGAAGAAAAAAAAATCAAAACTCTTCTCAGTCATCCTGTTTTGTACAAAGTAAAACAACTCTGAATAAATGGGATTCGTGGGTATTTCATACTCTCACCTTTCAGAGTAACTAATTAGCTCCATACTTCCCGTACTGAACTTCAGACATGGCACAACTCCACAGCCTGTATAGCATAGAGAACACTTCAAAGGGCTGAACAGAATACTTTTTGTCAGCAGCTACAATAGATTACTTCTGAATACTGGAGGGGGGAAGCTAAGAACATACAGAAATGTCACTTGAACTTCTTTTGTTTGTCTACTGATCCGAAAGTATTGATTTCTACCCCATCATTTCCAAAACGTATTCTCAAGGTTTTGTTTAAAAGCATGGGATTTTCAGTACAGCTTAATGGCCGTAAAGCAAACAAAAACTGAACTCTAGAAGGAAAGCGTAGCATTCATTTCCCTTCCCTTGATCAGAGAAAGCCAACATATTGCAGTCTAACTAGGCTCAAAAGCTGGGGGGAAGGGGGACAAAATATACAAGCAACTTTCTGAGATGGAAGGCTATGGCAGCTTCATACCATCATGGAAGCAAAATCATCAAACATGGTTAACAAACATTAAATAAGCTGATAAATATTTTTCTATCTTCTGTTCAGCTTTTTTTATTATTACTACTTTTATTATTATTATTATTATTCCCAGATTTCGGAGATACGGAATTGCTCCATACTGAAGATGTTAGCCCTGATCAATGAGAGGACTTAGGGAATGACCCAAAGCAAACCAGGATTCTTCACATCTGCATCAGTTGTGGAATACCTCCAGCTGCTGCAAGCTTCATGGGGAAACATAGCTCTCTCCTACGAACTAAAAGGAAGCGTTTAGGCTCAAAAAGCACTGTGTCACACTCAGATCTTCAAATGAGAAAGCATACTGCTTTGTTTCATTAACTCGTAGCTGTAGGAGAGTAACATCAGAAGCTGAGATCTGTCAGAAAACCAGCAACCTGGATTTTTGCGTAGAGCAGGAAACCATCAAATGATAACCTCCTGTACACCATATTGAATGACTCTCTCATATGTGGCTGCTTAGAGAACTTATCCAAGATAATTTATACAGGATATAAATTGACATGGCAGAGAGATTTCTTCAGGGAAGGAAAGGCTGCCACCGGTTCTGTCATGAATATCCCGCTCTCGGTGACATACAACCATTTTAAACACACAGTACAAAAGGCATTCACTAGCACTTGGTTTTAACAGCTTAACTCTTTCAAGGTACCCTTGGCTCGCATCACACATCCGAGGATTAGAGAAGAGGTGAGGGAGAATGCAGCCAACACAATGCTTTCTGTAAAGAAGTAATTTCTATTTTAGCTTCATGCGTAGCTTTTCCCCTAAGTCTTACAACCTTTTCATTACGGCCGTATTCAGAAAGTTTATGTGCTTCCCTGAGAGATCTTTGAATAGTTCCCCGTTGCCAGTTTCCAACGATACATTAAACTCTCATCCCTTACCATTCACATGCAGTCTGTTTTTCCAAGTCTAGTATCTAAAGTTTATATATTCTAGTTCAAGTGCTTTCACGCTACTATTTTTAATGCAGCCAAACTGAGGAAATGATGATCACTGAGCCCTAGGTTCTCAAAACTTGATGTCTAACTCATCATTCACTGTTCATTCTCTTTCGCATGGGCTGAAGCAGCCTATGAAACCGGGGCTCTTCAGCACACGTCTCGGACAAAAAGAAAAAAAGTCATTATCTATAGTTCTTACCCGGTCCTTTTTGAGGGGAGGGGAAACAAAGCTGTATTTTAAGTTGTATTTTTAGCCCAAGCCAAGATCAGTACCTGAGAACTGAATATCTTCCTCTACCTATTTAAGCTTCATTCTGTAAAGCCTGTTCACAACTTATATAAGCACAGACGACCTTTAACAAAGCTATCTGTTGTCATGCATTGTAGGCTTTTAACTAGAGCAGAAACCTATGTGGAAAGAGAAACATCTGGATCTGATGGCCTTAACCACAAAATCAACATAGAGTCTCTTCCAAGGAAAACTCTTTCGTGCAGTGAAACAGCCTCAAAGTGCAAATTCTGCTGTGTCACATCTGATATAAGACAGAACCTAGCCCTGATCCTATATATATATATATATATATGAGGATATATATATTTCCTACAAAATTTAACATCCACAGCAGTCCCAATCCATTTCCATCTTCAACCGTGAAGCTGACTGTGTCAGTGAAGTCCACGCACAGCGCTTTCCCATCCTCCTCTTCCCAGATGCTTTCTCTGAAATCAGCCAACCATCAAGCGGTAAGAAAGGCATCACATTCAAACTGCAGGGAAGGACGACACGGAGAGCATCATTCCAAGGCCTGAGGGCCTTTCTGCAGCTACTTGCTTCACACACCGGTGAAGCAGAACTGTCAATACCCAGGCAAATCCCTCATGTGAACGCTATGGAAGAAACAGCAAGAGCAGCCCTCATTTTAAAAACAATGCAATGTCTGGTTCTTTTTAGCAAACATAATCCGTTTGACCAATCATCCCCAGAGCGCAAAGACGTATTTAACTTCTGAGAGATCATACAGCATTATGCTAAGCATGTTTAATGCACTTTTTCGTTGAGCTCACTTTATAATCGCGTTCTAAGACCTCCTCAGTAAGGCACATAACTCTAACAAGGAACGTATATTGAAATAAGTTGTCCTCGGGGCTCCAGCGGCCGAACTGCAGATATAAATGCACTCTATCACAAATGAGGAATTCATTATCATTAGACTTATACTGGAAGGCACAAAGGTTAACTTTTGATGTTGTAACATGTTATTTAATGATTCAGACCTTCGTTCTCCAACACTTTGTACACAGGATCTACTCCAGACGTTCTCAGCCTGCAGGTTCCCAGTAGTCAAGCATCTTGTTGAAGTTATGAAAAGACCATTTTCATTTTGATTATAATTAGTATTCCAGGCAAATTTAGCTAACATGGTGCAGTCTGTACATGCAATTAAAGCCTAAAGGAACTTAAGTCCTATATTAGCTTGAAAACAGCGTTGTCTTTTCCACGCTAACGACTCATGCTTTCAGAAGACGAACAAAAATGGCCAAGGAGGACAAGAAGATACTATGCCAACTGTGAATCTATAACCTGATTTAAGATCAAACTATGAAGGAGCCAAAGGGATGAAATATAAATCCATAACGTTCTTCATTTGACCTAAAATTAAATCATTATTTTTAATTAAGAAGACTGTGTATTGGCTGTACGAAGAAGCGTGGGCATTATCACGACAATATCTAAGAAGGATGGTATGAACTGCTTGCTTCCAAAAGAAACAAGATGCAACAGGCACAACGAAAATGAGTTGTCAAGTGCCACTGCACCTCAGGAAAACACAGTTTTCACTGAAATACAGAAGATTTCTAAGGCATCCCCAAAGTCTGAAGATAGATTGGTTCAATTACTCTGAATTACCAATGTATAATCTGTGACAAAAAAAAAAACATTCTCATTCCAGGACTGACCTAGAAGCGTTTTCTTTTTACTATTAGTATCTCCCAGTCTCACCTATGCTTACTTTATACCAGATATGCACAGTACTTATTAAAGGGAAACAGGAGCATCATCTGTCCAGTAGTCAAAAGAAAGAAAACTGAATAAAGAGGGTAGAAGCAGAGTAACAGCCTTCATGCCCAGTTAAAAGGAAATGTAGTTCTTCTCCTTCCAACTGCTGCACTTCATTGCAAAATCCCCTAGCTACAGAACATCTGAAATACAGAGTACAGATACACCCACGGCTTTATTGTGCCTTCTTCCTTGTTTTCCAACATGAGAGAGAAAACATCATCTGCTGAGAACAGAACAAACCTAAGGAGGCCGTGGGCAGCGCTACAGCAAATTCTGCTGCACTGGAACACTTGAAACCAATGAACAGATTTTTGTTGGATTCCAGCTCGGCTGGCCCAGAAATTTTCCAGAACTGACCTCAAGTTTCATTTAATGAGTTCTGGGTGAACTTATCCACCTGTTTGAAGTGAAATCCTATTAATTCCCCCCTCCTACTACTGCATTCTCTGCCTTTCCGCTACTGAAATCATTTTCTTTTAAAAATTATCCCCAAAACACTAATAACTTGCTTTCCTAACATTTAGCACGTTGAACGTATTACATGCTTCTCATATCTATGTGAAGTCACGTATTTCTGGCTTTTCTCAATTACTGGGGGGAAACAGATGACTGAGAAAACTGAGAACAAAGTGACGAGGTCACCAAGTATTTGTTCCTTTCATCTATTTCTGACCAGGCGTGATTGGACCAGCTAACTTATTTCTTTTCACTCAACCTCATTAAGTAGGCAGAATCGTGATTATTCATTAAACACACCCCAGTACAAAAGAACTGATGATCCACTGGAAATGAGAGAATATTGATACCACGTTCCCATCCATAGCTATAAAGGAACACCATTATCCTGATTCTGCTCTGTCCTATGCTAGAATAATAATAACAAAAACCAAACACCTATGACTATTAATATACTGAACACACACCAAAATTTCAATGATTTAGGAGATAAACAGGACTATATCACGCAAAAGGATGGCATCTAAATGCATTTTGTAATACTATCCAAACCAACACAAGAAAGTTTACTCTACAAAGCCATGCAAACCAGCACACGTTTGCTCTGAGAGCTGAAGTTTTTAGCAGCTATTAAAACCGAATATATAATTAATCACGCTAACCCTCAATACATAAGAATCAGATGTGAAACACTTCTCACTATACTTTCCACACAAATTTGAGTATCAAAGTCATCCCAGCAATATTTCATCATCACTGAACTACAGTACCCTGCTCTTTCATTTTTGTTTTGCAAGAATAATATCACGTTTAGATAAACGCAAACAAACTTTTCCCATGCAGCCATCCTTCTAGACTTCTGTGACAGTAAGAAATGGTTCAGGGTCTGACAGTAAGTTCAACAGCAGTGCCTTTCCTGAAAACAGCTGCAGAGTTATGAGCTACAAAGCTGACCCGTACTGACTACTAAAGAATCTGGATGGAACAAAATAAGCCTAAAGAAAATTGACCTTCATACAGTACTTTCCACCTGAAAACTGAGGTCTCTTGGGCAATTCAAGAGCGCACTGCAGCTCTATAGAAAAAGAAAAGAAACTCCATACACAAATAAAAATTTCAGTATTAATGAAGTCCACATTGAGTCTCACTTTTTTAACACTGGACATGCATAAAACAGATGCAGTTTTTCTGATGGTTAAATCTACAGCATACTCTGCTTTTTGATATTATGATTTCCCAACGAAAATCTTCTTGCAGGTTAAGATTAGTCTATTTTGTTCACCTTCTTTTTTGGGGAGTATGCTGACAATCTGAATTTAAGGAGATTATACACTGGCAGAAAGAGAGTGTCTTGCAGCACGGCATGGAAAAAATACACTAACAAATAATGCACGTACTTCACAAGAGGGACTCTCATCTACATCTCTCATCAACATCTGAAACAGTGTTCGCACTGAAGAGGTCAGCATGAATTAAGTTCTAGTTACAACTTCCTACATATCACATAATTCTGGCTGGAAACACTCCATTTCACACAGATTCCAGAACGCGATGATATCAAGCAGCAACTGAGCTCTTCCACCACCTTACAGGCATTTAGTATTTTCAGGGCAATAGATCCTAGTCTTCACAGAGCCGTGACTTATCTTGACAGGACTTATGGCTACTAAGATTGATAAATTTCAGGCACTGTTGTCTATTTTAGCAGCTAGATTTTTGTAATTTCATCCAAAATGTAGTGATATATATTTCCTATAAGTAGGAAATGTACCAAGTAAAGCAGAAACACAAAATGACAATGGCACTTGCAGTTACTAACTGTAACATCAAATATCTAATTAAAAAATGAATGACTTCAGCTTTTTTCTGCCATCAGAAAACCATTGTACGCTACAAAATTGAGATCCTTCTTGAGTTACTAAAGCAAATATGCATCCAGCCCCGATGGCCCTCAAAATGCCGCAATCCCATCTTCAAGTCCTCGCTGAAAGTCAAGAGCAAAAACTTCTATCAGAGAAATTTTCAAAGGATTTAAATATCAAATTAGGTTGAAATGACCGATCATTCAAAATCAGAGCTAGAAATTTCAACAGATCTACTTCAACAGGACACTCAAAATGCAAAGCTAATCATTACCGCAAAGCAAAGAATGGATCTCAAGCAATACCTGAAAGAGAACTGAAATTGCTGACAAATGTTCCATTAAATGTCAATGACTGGTCTACTGATAGCTTTATATATGTATGTACATATATAAATGACATATAAATTCTAACAGTCTTATTCTGAACCATCTCCCCCATTCGTTAGCCAGCACACTTTCTGAACATTTAATGCAACCCTTTTAAAAGCAAAACGATTCCTAACTTCTTTCCATTCCAGGGAAAATGTACAATGAATGTGTTTATATACAGATTCAAATGGACAGAGATGCAACCACAGAGCATTTATTTGAAAGGATTTTTAAGTATTTTTGAAATGTAGCCATTGCTACCACATACTTCAGGTGAGGCGCTGGCACAGACTGTGCAGGGGGGTAGTGGAGTCACCGTCCACGGAGACATTAAAGAACCATGGAGACGTGGCACTGAGGGACATGGTCAATGGGCACGGTGGGGTGGGTTGGGGCTGGACTTGGGGATCTTAGTGGTTTTATCCAACCGTAACGATGCTATGATTCTTGCCCAACTCCCATTTAACTATTTTTCTTGTTCCTACATTGTTTTTCAGTACGTCACTGAATTCCTCAGAGCTTCCTGTATTTTTCACTAAATTAGCTTTCATCGAGTTCTGACAGTTTCAGTTGCTGCTCTGCAGATAACCTCATGAGTATTCTTCATGCTAATTGTGCTAACAGCAATATCAGCCCAGGCTTTTCAGCTCTCATTCTGCAACGTGTAGAGAACAAAATGCACTGCAGTGCTTGAGGAAGCATTTCATCCTCTTCAACATACAACCAAGACGAAGCAAAAACCATCTTAGTTGTGTGCCTGCAGATACCAGAAGAATTAGTTACAAGTCTCCTGTCAGAGAAGATCATGCACTGCTAATGGTTTTTCTTTAACTACCATTTCTGTGCAAATATTTACAGTTGAAAAATAGAGAGAGAAACCACCGTACCGTCAGCTTCAGGCCAGCAATTTGGTTGTGTCAAAGTAACTGCTTTGAACCCATTTGTCACTTCAGCCATATAGGAACCTCTTCATGCACAAAAATGTGCTTCTACACATCTTTCCTTCCTCGAAAACATGACAAATTTATTGTTTCCCTGTTCATTGCAGAGGAGTTGGACTAAATGACCTTACCTTTAAAGGTTCCTTCCAACTCTGAGGATTCTATGATTCTATGAAATCTGTTGAAACAAGCAATGAATCAGATATCAACTTATGCTGCTCATTCAAGTGAACTCCATTTCTTAATATTTGCCTTAAAAGACACTGAAGTGCTGCAATACTGGGGGGAAAACCAAACAAGCATCCAGACCAAACACAGCCAGTACAATCTTATCTGCAAAAAGAAATACCTTGAGCAATCTCAATTCCATTGAATTTTCTATTAGCTACAAGTGTTTCATTTAGCTACTCAGTGTACTCCAATAAAATAAACAAAAATAACCTAGTGGTTTTTATTATTATTATTATTGATCTGTCACTATTCAAAAGTAGCTCCTATAATGCCTTAAAAAATGCAAATTCTGAAAGAACTGCATACATCGAAGGGAAAAAATTGAATCGCTTGTACCTTTTGGCTGTATCTTTGAGCATCACTACTCACATTCCAGTTTCATCGTGGAAATATTAAGGAGAGCATCCAGAAAGGCACCTTGACTGAAAAGGCTATTGATTTCAAGAATATTCACCGTTTAATCACTTAACTGGGCTGGGATCTTGGATTTGACCTCAGCATTTCCTTTTCGAACCTGGTTTCATTATGTAGTATAATCGCTTTTTGACATCTGCCCTTTATATTGAATCTTCCTGTACAAGTCTGAACATATCACCTCTTTCAAGAATCTTGTCAGAAGTCAAATGTAATACATCTCATGAGTTTTCTCCATGTTAAATAAATAAACTGAATCACACATGGAACTGAAGGCTTGACCTTGAAGTTGCTTTTTCATTTCTACAGCTGTCAGAGGCACCACAGTATCAGAGGTTGGGGTATTGTTTGTTTCTTTCTTTTTTTGTCTCGAATACAAGCTTGAATCAGGAATACCTGGATATTCAGCAGAGGCTCTGGAAACTCCACTTCTGAACTACCTGAATTGGAGGGGGGGGTTGTTTTTTTTATGTTTTTTTTTCCCTTTGGTTTTGGTCTTCCCTATTCTTCTCTGGGGTTGTCACAGAAAAGGCTCGCAACCTGAGGAATTTCTACTTAATTTACTGGCAATTAACACCAACTTCTGGTCACTGGTCTGGGTGCTGGAAAAGTAAGATAACAGGAACAATCAAGCAACTACTTCAGATAGCACCTTTCCTTCCTCTTCCTCACACTCATCCTAGACCAGATGCTTAGCTTCCTTTCTCCCACACCCTTACTCCTTACTGCAACTTTACTCACGCACAAGGCAGGTTATGCTTGCGTCCATGGGTAGCGCACAGCAGTTCCCTGCTGCTTTTGCCTTTTTACTGATTTCCTCTGCTCCAGAACCAGCCCTTCCCAGCCACAGCCCTTCACGTTTTATGATGTTCCTACAAGTTCTGTAAGCGACTAAAATGTGGACAAATAAATGAATGAGAGCATCACTTGAACTCCAAATACTAGTGATTATTAAAGATACATTGTTCCGTATCTGTACAACTTAAACAGGTAATAATATTTTATCACACTACATCATTCCCATTTGGGCCTAGATAAAGCGTACTCCCGTCACGTCTTAATTTACACCAAGGTTCACGAGAGATGAGAGCATCCTCCTTTCCCTGAAGCAGATGAGAATGTAGGAACAGATACCTCTCTGCATGGCTGCAAGATAGCAATTTCTACCTTCCCGTATTAATAAGGGTGCAGGGCCTTTCATATAGGAGTTATGAAAAGACTGCAAGGTGACCCATTAGCAGTTGTTCACTTCCATAATTGCTTTGTATCTCCCATATGTATCACACAGCTCTACATACAGGGTACGATTTTTCTACTGATTAAAAATCACAGTAATTAAAAACAAACATTTCTTGATATATCAGTGCATAACAGTCATTATCAATGTCACTACAGTAGTAACACAGAAGAGGTCAACAACTTGGAAGAGAAACTGAGCTATTTTTCAAAGAACTGACTTGCCTCATTTCATTTCTTGCTTGTCTAAGAATTGAAGTGCAATACTGAATGCTTGCATTCCCCAAAGAAAGTTGTATAAATCAAAGTATCCATTGTGACTGTCACACCTGTATAACAATCATCCTTATTTTTCAATAGATAACCCTAAATACAAATGATACGTGGTCATACGTTGTTGACATTCAGATAAGCGGTTGGTTAGAAATGATCCCATCAAAGTTCTGGCCACCATGTTCCACTGTCTAGGAAAAAAAGCTGGAAATCGAAAACACTGGAAAACTGCAATGCACACAGTGTGGAGGCAGTAAATGCAAGTAGGATTCACAGCTACCACCCAAACGTACAGGACCCTCTTGAGGAAACAATCATAATCTGGTGGTCCTCAGATGCTGTATTAAAAGATGCTCTTCTGAAAAGTGCAGCACACAACGCATTTTGCATTTTTTTTTATACACTGTCTAAAATGAGATTTAATATTATTTCAGCCCTCTAAGCTGACTGTATCCATGCTGGAGAACCCAGGCCCGCGAGGCTCCAAATGGAGAAACAGCCTTTTCATTAATCAAAACTGCAACATGGAACATGGAAATTATTTTTCACGAAAGTAAAGGAAATTTTAAGAACGTTAAAAGGGAACATCAATATTATTAGGACGCCCTTTTTTTAATGAGGAGTTTGAAAGGTAGCCAGGTGGAAAAGCAGCTTTACAAAGAAGATGCAGGAGCACATGTGGCCCCTACCCTGACAGTGACAGGATCCTGGGCTCCATTAGAGGGTTCCTACGCTCATTCAATTTCTGTGCATCGCTGCACCGTGCCGATACACTTTCACAAGAAGTGAAAGAGTCATGCAGCACTTCAAAACCTATTTCTATTTCTAATGCAATAGAAAACCAGTTTCTTGCACAACACGGATGGATGAGGAGATCTACTCCCAATTTTCATTTGTATTGAAAAGAAAGCAAAAGCAAGAAGAGGAACCAGGATACAAACACAATACAGTAAATAAACAAAAACACTCTGATGTAGGAGGCATTCAGATACTTGAGGAAGTTTCGGTTGATAGGGTTTTGTTTTGTTTTAAGCTGTAGAGAAACATGCTATTTCCTGACCTAAAAGAGTAAATTTATTTGTAGAAAAAGTAGGAAAAATCATTGGCTCTTTTTTCTTTCTTGAAGATGACTCCAGTTAATAAAGGATACATTAATCTTCCTGAAACACTTGGCAGAAGCAAAGATATAGAGAAGTGTCAGGCTTTGGTCATTTAGGATCGATTTTCCATCACTGGCCTACTTTACTGCAGATGTAAGTCAACCATCTTCATACAACTGCCTGCAGTTATCAGGCAGTTGTATCACTATAATAAACTATAATAAACCCACTGCTTTAAACCAATACTTTAACTCCACATTCTTCAAACAATAATGGCAGTATCTTCTCTTTCACGATAGGGTTACAGTAACTATTACGTTTACATAACTCTTCAGATAACTTGTCCTATTGCACCACATTTTCACCTACTTAAAGTGGATCACTGAATCCCAAGAAGTCAGAAGTTTTGTGGATGTTTTAACCCACTTGACTCGCATTCTAGACAAAAGCATCACCAAAAGACTTCAAGGTAACCTTTGGCTTTGGCTCCTTTTCTTAGACTCGCTTTGCCAAATGGCCTAAGAGAAATATGCTGTTCATTGCAAATACCATTCCTGCTATTCAAACCCACCGAGCAAGCTAAGAAAAAACTGTTCCCAAATCAGATGCTACGTTCTGCACCCAGTCTTTCTCCACACGCGTGCTACTCAGTCACCTTAATGACATTTAAGAAAACATCATAGGACTAGGAAGGAGAAAGACTTCTGTAGGTGGAGCAGTTGCAGCTGATTATAATAACCTCACATATCTTCAAAGAATTTTAATACGCGTACGGAGAAAAATCACAAATACACTTGAGTACGGATTTCTTCAGAATTGTCTCCCCTTTTGAGCCATTCACTAAGTGGGATTTATCAAGTCATGCTTGACATACCAGATTTGATCAAAGGTGGGGTTATCATTTTTTCAAGTTTTAAAGAATTCTCTAAAGCCAAGCGAGAGTTCTGTTAAAAAAAAGGCTGGAAACAATATTACTGCGGTTCAGCTGAGCTCTGAGCCACGAAAACCTGATCGAGATTAAGAATAAGCAGAAATCCTTTAAGCAACAAAACCTTTTATCTGGATGGGAAATAAACGCAATAAAAGAGAATAGAGAGAATAAAGCAAAATATGCAAATAAATTGAGGCTGCATAAGAAATAAAAGATAACAATTTTTCCTATAGTTAATAATATAGATAATAATATGTAATAATAAATAACAATATTTTTACTATAAATAATAATATAGATAATATATAATAGATTACGCAATTTTTCCTAACTTTATAGTCTAAATCCTTGCACACGTTTCAGTGCAATTATCCAACCTAATGCTCATCCCATAGGTCTCAAAAGAAAAGACATATAGGACAATGATTTTACATTATTTCAGAATTCCTTCTTTGACACTCCAGCCTGTGACAGCTTCAGCAGACCAACCCCTAAACCATGCAACCAACTATACCACTCTACATTGTGGACACATTCTCCACTATGAGGCCACAGGGTATGCAAATCACAGCTGCAGCTATTTATAAGCCACGATTTTTTCCTAGGATAGACATCAAGCACACAACTGAGCTACAGAAAACTCTCAAGCTCTGTGCCAACGTTATACTAGAGGTGGCTGGTGCCTCTAAACCAA
Organism: Aquila spilogaster; assembly: GCA_024606505.1. Lineage (NCBI taxonomy): Eukaryota > Metazoa > Chordata > Aves > Accipitriformes > Accipitridae > Aquila > Aquila spilogaster. The sequence continues at coordinate 17,125 of JANHGO010008121.1, forward strand.
GAAAACAACCAATGTCAACCAAACACCCTCATGCCATAAAGGTCAATGGTCACGTCAGAATCAAAGAGTCATTAAGGTTGGGAAAAAAACACTAGGATCATCTAGTCCAACCACTGACCTATCAGCACCATGCCCACTAACCATGTCCCTCAGTGCCACACTTCCACGTTCCTTGAACACCTCCCTGGATGGTGACTCTACCATCTCCCTGGGCAACCTGTTCCAGTAGAGTTAAAACCTTATATTAAGCAAATAAAAATCTAGCGTGCTCTGACCATTTAAAGAGTTATTTAAATTCACCCTAATTATAATAGGAAGCACATTATAAGTGAAAGAAGGATGCTTCTATTATTTCAATAAACACCTAAATGACTACAAGGCAAAGTGCATTAAGAATTTCACTCTTTAGTTATATGTTTACTTTAGAACACATATATACCTAAAGGCACAAGCAGGTTCTATAGCCTGAAAACTTGATTCTAGTTTTTCTCTTCTCCCACTTCAAAAAAGAACCTCTAAAAATATGATGCAGATGATTCAAGAAGTTCCTTCTATTTTTAGTTAAATAGCAGATGGCTTTCAGTGCCTTCAGTACCTTTCATAGCTGTTCCTGTTTAATCAACTTGATAGTCTCCTGATAAGTACTTGAGGGTTTTGCTTGTTCTCCTTCCTTGCATTTTAAACAAATCTTCCAAGAATACCATCGTACTGAATATCCACTTACAGTTAAGAACTTGAGGGTATCTCGAGTCTCAGGGGTCACTAGCACGTCCTTAAACCCCTGCTACTCATCTTTTCCAACGAGTTATTTTATATTTTACCCAGATAAATAAATCAGGCAGGGAGATGGTAACACCCACTTTTTCATCAATTAAATAAAGAAAATACTGTACATTAGGCACAACCCGTATTCTTCCAACAAGTCAACGGTAAACATGCGACCTGCAATATTTAATGTTTGATCAAAACTGCAAGGGATTCATTAACTAGCATAATTTGCATTACACCAATACAGTTGATATGAAGCCACATCACTTTGGATCATATCTCAGTCCTGAGCAACAAACTGACACGGCACCAAGCAAGCTGCATCATCTATTAGTTGGCATTAAACCTATCTTAACGCTCCTTCTGAAATCAGCAATGCAGTTTTGAACTCCCATTGGATAAAGCAAACAGAAAAATACCCGACCAAAATAAGAAAGCTTTAATAATTTTAATTAAGAAGTCGCAAGTTACACAGTGGACTAGTCAAGGGGTTTTTTGAGCTCTGTAGTTTACTTGTAATTTTAGCAAGAACTCAATCGGACCTTCACTGTGAGAACACTAAGCAAAATTTGTGAAATAATCATTAACTTCTGTGAGAGCCCATTCTTGAAGGAAAATGATTATCCCAAGCAGTTGAAATTTTTTCCACCACTTATTTTCTTAACATACTTACTATTTTAAAATAATGTCTTATTAGCCTACCTAGACTTCAACAAAACCTTTAACCCACGGTATTCTCCTGGAGAAGCCCGTGGCACTGACAGATACGTTCTTTGCTGGGTAAAAAACTGGCAAGGGTTGCACCCAGAGACTGGTGGTGAAGGGAGTTAAATCCAGCTGGCAACTGGTCACAAACAGTGTTTTCCCAGAGGTTGGTACTGGGACTAGTCCTGCTTAATATCTTCATTGATGACCTACATGAAAGGAGGCTGTGGTGAGGTGGGAGTCAGCCTCTTCTCTCAGGTAATCATGATAATACGAGGGAATGGCCTCAAGTTGTGCCAGGGGAGGTTCAGGTTGGATATTAAGTAGATCTTGTCTGAAAGAGTGCTCAAGCATTGGAACAGGCTGTCCAAGGAAGCGGTAGAGTCACCATCCCTGGAAGTGTTCAAGAAACAGGCAGATATGGCACCTGAGAGACGTGGTTTAGTGGGCATGGCCACGGTGGGTGAACAGTTGGACTAGATCCAATCTTAACGTGTCTGTGATTAGCAGTAACTGTATTTTAATCAAAGTTTCAAAGGCCAGGGGAAGAGCAAAAATGGAACTAATGACATGGAAAAAACTTCAATAACAGAATAGAAATAAATCCTCACGTTTCCTGACAGCATTCCCAAAAAGCCTTAAAAACCTTGATTTTGCTCGTGCTAGGAAATATGTGGATATCAAATATACATTAAGGAATTATCTATATTAGTTTGTATTTGCTAAAATTTTAAATACAAACTGCAACAACAACAAAAAAAGCCATAAAACATATAATAAAGCTTTATATATATTTTCAGTACTAAATACAATTTACAACATATGTAGGTTGATCTGAAAGTATTGCCTCCTACTTATTCCCATGGAAACTACAACATACACAAGAGCACAATAGATAAAGATTGGACAGAGCAAATCCTCAACTACCGAACACTATTTTTCTACAGTCACTGCAATTAACAATGCATTTTTGCCAGCAATGAACAAGAGCCTGCATGACCATCTGGAACATGGCTTGTCTTTAATATTGCTGTTGCCACTGCTGAAACATGCCACCCACCGCCTCATTGTGCTCACATGCACTGTTTGTTCTCCATAAACCTTCAGCAAGTTCATCAGTGAACATCAACAAGTATAATTTTTTCCACACGGAGGAATACAGGGACGCACCTTTGCTTCATTCATGCTTCCATATCAGATGTCATTGTGTCAGACTGCCCCTTTGCTGCCATCTGTCACACAAGAACAAAATGTAACGGAACATCGGTGGGAAGGTCCAACCTCTGCTGCCATACCACCATCTGCCAGTGACACTGTGGGCCAACTTAATAAATTAGGAGGCACTACTTTCAGAGCAGCCCTTGCTAAAATAAAAGCAAACGCCCATCTTTTAACCTTATAAATGGACAGTGCTACCTCAACACCATTGCGATGCACCTTCCACCAGAAACATAGCTTTTAAAAGGATAACACTAAGTATCCCAATGTACCGAAAAGCTTTTTGCTTTAAATTCGCCATGTTTTCAAACTGAATATCCGTTTCAAAGTGAAAATTGAATTGCAAAGCTCTGTTTAATTTAAGATCTTGTGACCTGAATATGTTTGCTACCTCTAGACACACAATAGTCTTTTTTACGGATCACATCAGTGAAGATCTACAGCAAGTTGCCAACTGATTTTCTCATTAAAAAAATATTGAAATTCATATATACAGCTCTGATTTTCTGGAATGTAAGGTCTGCAACTGCACCTAGTCATGTCAGATTGTGCATTATGTAATTTCAGACTAAGTAATGCAATCAATTACTGCTCTGAAACATATTAGTCTTCTCATGTTGGTCTTGGACGCTGCAATAACCAGAGGGGAATTTTATATTACACAGGAGACTGCCTTTCCTTCCAGTGACATCCCTATGCTGAATATCAATCCGATGTTATTCCTTACAAAAATAAGCCTATTGGTCACACAGGGAATTTGCAGGCATATTATCTGCACACCAACGGGCATCCGAGAGACAGAATAATCAGAACACTGCAAAGAGCTCTCATTAAGGCTACATACATTAAAAGCTACATATAGGTTTTGTAGTATGAGGATGCCTACGTACAAACATCCTTCAGCCACTAAAAACACCGCGTGAACGCTTACGCTAATGCACTGTCCCACAAACACAGTAGTGCACACGCACAAGATTTTACCCACTCCTTTAATCAGCCTGCAGTTATACATTGTGCTCACAGAGCCCGAGAGCTTCAGCTAATACCACCATGTGTAAAGTCCATTAGCCACAGACGCAAGGAAGGCTTCTCCATATGCTTATCTGGTTCAGAATTTGTTCATTTTAATGAAGAGAATACAACGAAAATAAATCACCCACAAAACCATTCAGCATAAAATCAAAGATTTAAGTTTTCCAACTAACAGAGGTTTTCCTTTCCATGGTTTTCTCCACTCATTCCATCATGTAAGTGAAACACCTAACTTGAAGTACTAGCTCCTTTGCTATAGCGATCATCACTCCTTTCAACACTTAACGCCATGTAGTATAAAACTATTACAATCAACTATCACCTCGATGAGATCTGCAGTCATTTCTTATCTGAAAAGTTCATAACTACTGCTTTATATCAGAACAAAGAAAAATAATACTTGACCAAGCATGGCAGAATTGTCTTTCGTCCAACACATGGCCTACCTACCATGCACGTGCCCTCTGGATGGGTTTTCTCTCTATTTCCACACGACCTACCATAGATTGAAGCCGTTTCAAATGATTTAGAAGAAATATTTTAAAATGAAATACTATTCATTTTTATATCCAGCTTAACAATGTCATCAGACTGTTCCAAACTTAGTTTCACACTCACATTTTACTGCATTATATAAGAAAACTTTTTCACCTGTACATCGCAGAGAAATTGTATTATCCTACAGGTGCAGCCTTCTTCAAAGAGATGGGAGAGTAATGTAATTACAGAACACATAAGTCACATTGAAAAATATAAATGAAATTAAAACGGCAATTCTGAATAACTAAAATAGATTAAAGTGATAAAGTACAAAGACTGGTGATGAATATGAACACCATTACTTCAGTTACCTTAAAATTATTTGGAGGAGCAAAGGGCTTTGCTTTTCATGGCTTGATCCATTTAAATGTGAAGTTAAAGGCTAGGAAATTTTATATATATATATATAATACTATAATATATATTATAATTATATTATTATTTACATTATATAATACTATTATACATATAATACTTCATTATTATTTCAACCAACAGAGCGCTATGTCACCTTGATTACCTGCCCCGTAGCCATCTAAACAAAAGCAGACCTTTTTCCATTACCAGAATAAAACATGCGTAATATGGAATGAACTTTTTCAAATCCTAGCATTCACTATAAGCAGAGGAAAGCACAAGTGTCTACCTTTTCCCCTCAAGGAAGGTTTAAGAGCACAGGTTGAAGACATTTCTCGACCAGTGTGACTGACTAGCGAGCCCTGTAATAGAAAGTGGCTCAGAGGTGCTGAATAAGGACAACACCTCCCTGATTCTCAGCAAATAGCAACAGCGGTGTTGTGCCAGACCACAGCTGTTACAAAGAAAGTCCACTTATCTCCATGCAACAGGGATTGGATGGTGGTCATCATTGTAGATACACAGTGACGCTACCAGTGGTATGTTTCTAACCAAGTTCACTAAGAATGTCAATGCCTTCTCGAATCAGCCAGACCAGCATAGGGGTAGGAGAGGAGGGGGCTGGTGATTAAGTGGCTCAGGACACCACAGAGCAGAAAATCCAAGCAAATAACAACAAATTGGGGAGCGATGGGCTGGAGCAGGCTTCAGCCCATGTACTCCCTCCTAGCAAGCTGGGATACTCAGCACTGTGACAGCAAACATACTGTACGGGCAGGTAATGGACATCACATTGGTACTGACCATATTGCAATTACTACATTTTGCTAAGTGCAACCTACAGCTGCACTGTGATTTCATTACTGCACCACTCCAACTCAGAAATCCCACTCCCACATAACATCCAAACTTCTTCAGATCAGTAAATCTGACACTAAGAATTACACCCTCCACACACAGCATATATCTAAAAGAACCTGGTCAGATGATAACCAGCTCTGTCACCCAGGGACCAGACAAAGTCCATCTTCTACAATGGAAGCAGAAACTCGCTTGCCCTTCAAGAAGAAGGCAGCAGGCTACAGGTCCCTGAAGGCAGAGAAAAGCAAGTAGTAGGTGATACACAAGAGTTCAAAAGGTTTGCTTAGAACCCTATGGTCCAATTAGCTCTGAATACACACCTTGTACAACAGCATGCCATATAATGCAAGCATAAGGACCTCCGTTCCTAAAACACTGCACCCTAGAGTCAGTAACCTCACCCCGCAGACAAATGGCTCTAAATTTTCCCCAGAAATCCCAGCACTGTTTTATCATGCAGCAAAAACACGCGTTATTTCTCTCTCCTCTTTTCTTATTTCCTTCCAGGTTGGTTGCTTTGACATCACACTGGATCTCGTTTGGTGGAAATGTTCTAGTTCCCAGAAGTTATGGTTTCATCAACTAAAGAAAAGTTAGAACGGTTTCAAATAACAGCAACTGTAATAGCCAACATTTTCCATTGGCTCCTGCACACCTTCCTACTTACCCCAAGTCTCAGCAACAGGTATTTAGGGCTTCTTTTAGTTTTCAGTATCCAACAGCTCTCTTCCTCTATGACTGTAGCTGCTGGATTCTGAGCCATACTGAACAGACAGACAGCTCTGAGCTCTTCTGAAAAACCCACTCTTGGAGAAAACTCAATGTTGTGGAAAGAACTGAACAACTGGCATAGGTGACTAATATATTGAATTTAAATAAAAGGTACAATAACATAGGCAAAAAAGCTATTTTAACCATGGAACTGTGATGACTCAAAGCAAATCCACAGGCTTCTGCTATACAGTTAGTATCCACAGAGCATTAGGAGTAAGAGATACCCCAGCATGTACTCTAAATTCTGAAGAGAACACAAAAGGGAGACAGCAAGTTCCCTGCCTCCTCCCCACACTCAATGTGAATTCTGTAGTCAGGCCACTGGTGGGCTCAGAACTCAGCTGCGCTCATTTTCACCATTAAGAACTGTTTTATGTTCTCCTTCCCAGGCATTCATTTATCACATTACCATTTCCCATGATGGTGACCTACAGAAGTTTAATGAGAAATAAGTTTTTATACTCTTGGGAAAACGCTATTCTTCTGCGCATCCTGGATTCAGAGTTCTACTTGGCTTTTTTTGTCTGATGGTTTGCAAGCAAACTGAATGTGCCAAAGAAAATTCAGAGGTAAAGAGGAAATAACAGCACCCTCTGAACAGAACAACAGATCTGCATTTAAGAGAAATGGATCCTACTTCTGGGCTGCTTCGATCCTGCTCAACACCTTCATCCTTTGGATTTATCTCAAACTGCCTGAGACCGTCCTCGGCTGTTTGCAGAACACCCTGTAGCACCTCCAGTTCTGCTCAAGTACGCACTGCTTCATATCCAGGTTGGATTTCATCCTGGAGGACGCACATTCAAATATTTCTGAAGAGCGCAGTTTCCTGAATTGAAACGTGATTTTTGAAGTAAATCTGTCATTTGTCTCAATCCCTACGTAGAAAATGGTATTGTTTCTGATAACCACCATTAATAATTTTACCATTTGCCCTGAAGACGCCACGCTGTCTGGCACACAAAAAGAAGGAAAATTAAGGTTTCTGCAGCTTTGTTTGTTTACAGCTAAGCACAGTGAAGACATCCAATCTCACACCAGAAAAATGTTATCATGTTATCAAGAATCAAATAGCCCCGGCTGATTTAAGATGTTTACAGGAAGTAATCATCATTTCACTTAATTAAGTCAGCAAAGGAAGAATGCAAGATTAAATTAAAGAATTACTGCTCAATTAAACTTTAAATAGTCAAGTCATCGTTGAGCCTACTTTTTCCCTTCCCCATTGATCCTTTTTTTTTTTTGTAAATCCATCAAATTGCAAAAAAAAGGAAATAATCTCCAGTGAAGTACTCAGTCGCGATAATTAGATATGAGATGATCAACACAGGGATTTGAGGCACAGGGCGTTGTGCGGAGATGCTCCCTGAAATATCTGTGTGGTTCTAGAGGCTAAAGAAGAGGTCCTAAAGGATCTTGCTCTTCAGAAAGTTGCTGATCTCCTGTTCGCTCTCCCTGAAGTCAAACAGATGATCTATTTTTAGGGCATGTATTAATATAACAACATCCAGGAGTTCCCCTCCTTCTCCACCATCAAAAGGAAAAAAAGTCTATAGAAATGGACAAAGATTAGGGAAACCAACAAGGAAACATGGCTCACTGCACAGATAACAATGATTTACAGCAATCACAAATGAGAAAAATAAATCCTATAAATGCTAAAGGAGGAAGTTTTCTGTTTATCCAAGTGATGTAGTAATACGTGGGGTGATAGGAAATCTCGGCAAATATTTCATTGCTTTCGATTCTCATACTGTTTCGCAAGCAAGCTCTTCACTTGATTTCCATACGCCCCAGGAAATCAAAGGAACCTGAGTAGATACAGATGTATGAGCTACACAAATGATCCCATTTGGACATCCATATACACTTCAGATAAATATAAAGAGAGAGTCAGTCCTTATTAGAAACAGACAGCCTGTTCCGGTGCACGTGTACACAGTTTCCTAACCGGAGTGGATTTATTTTGACTGTAAACTATGCGACTTCCAAATCCTCAATTAAACAAATCACACTGAGTCTCAGATCAGCCACATTATAAACATAGGGTTAATGTGCTGGAAAATCCCAGTTTAGCAACGCAATTAGTTGTGCTCTTCCAAATATCGAGCAGAAAGCTTCATTTAATCCACATCTCCCATCAGCACGTCCTTGTAATCGTAACTGCCCTGATTTTTGAGGAACACACACTCTACTAGACAGGCAGTAATCACAGTCAGAGGAAAGAGGGATCCGTTCCCATATCTTCCTACTGTTTTCGATGAGCTCCTTTCTTTCACTTACCTCTTACCATTTGTGAACATGTGGAGTGCTAACAAAACGCAACTAACTTCCTGAGACCAACTTACGGAGTAATATATTGGCTGGATTATTTCACATGTCATTGACTTCAACCGGAACATCAAAGCGGAACTTGAGAAAGCTACACCGTGTTACTGACAACAATCTGATATTTCATATTTCCATAAACAGGTGAAATTACAAACTACTAGTATTAGTACTCCGCTATTTGTCTGCTCTTACTGGTACTAGAGGGAGCAAGATTCTGCAGTTAGCTCTGTTAAAACTGATAGAGGCTTCGTTACAGATTTGTTTCACTTCACAAGTAACTGAAGTGAACCGCGATTTATTTCCACCTTTAGAATTAACAGCGGTCACCTTTCCAACACTGCAAGTAATTTACACTAAAAGGGACATTTTCTAGCATGTCTACATACATGACTATACAACACCAGCTTCAAGAGGAAAAATAGAATCACGAAAAAATAATCTCTAAAAATGCAATGTAATGATTTTCTTCTGCACACTTTGGCCAAGACAGAGTCAAGTCACTTAGTATATAGAAAAACAGGCAAAAAAGCTATAGAGAGATTAGCACAGATTGGAAAAAGGAGTTTTATTTATATAGAGACAGGAAATGCTCTTCACAGGGTTATCTACTTTCCCGAGGCAGACAGTGCTCAACACTGCACACGAGCATAAAACCGACCATGATTTCACACTTCAAAGCCCATCCACGTTCCCAAGTAGAAGAGCCCACAGAATCTCAACCAAAAAGGAAAGGCAGGTTTGGAAAAGGTGGGACTTCCGTCCCTTCCATATGAATATGAATTCTTCAATGGGAAGAACACAGTAACTTTGTGCTGGAAGGATAACAACTGAGAAGAAGCACATACAACTGCTTCTCCTCTATCGATGAACACCAAACACATCCATGTGACAGCTTTGAAAGTAGGAGTCAAAACAAGGAAGCCCATTTTTACTCCTCACAAAGCAAATAGCACACAAGTTAAATAGAGGAAAAAAAAATAGTGCACCTCTGAGGGAATAAGTCATTGCACATGAGGAAAATAGTGCCATAATTAGTAAGAGATAATATATCAGTGAATATATTTCGCTAGTGAACCCTTCTCAATTAATAAATATGCAAAAAAAGTGCAACTTAGTATGGGAAGTCAAATTAGGAAAGCTCATTAAAATCTATAAATCTGCTAGAGACACCTACAGCTGAATAATTCATCAACCATTAACAGATTTCCTACAAAAAACCCATGTAAATTACTCCTATCACTGGAGCAATACTGATTTCTGTTTTGTGAAAGGATTCTTTTTTCCTGGAAGAATTCATAGAAAAGTTTAATTGCAAACTGATTAACGTGGAGCTTCGCTAATGAAATCAGCTGATGGAAATTTCAGCTGACACCATGCGAGGTGCCCAAATTAAGGGACTGTCCCATCACATTAAACATAGTGCATTTATCGCAGATATACCAACAGGCTGTTAATTTGAGCTGACAGATAATGGAAGATGAAAATGAATCTTCGCAGCATTATGTGCAACAGATACACAGGTCTATTAGGAATAATTGCAGCTTTACAGGTTTCTGAACAATTAGGAGTTTAATAATGTTGCTTCAGTCTGAAATAAAGGAATAAACAACCTCCAACAGTACTTTTCTAAGGTAACAGTGCCAATTCCAGAGGAAAAAAAAAGGTTAAGTTAAGAAACTGTTGAACAGTGAGTGTTAATAAGACTAAGGAAACTGTCCATCCATTATCTAAATGAAAGCTCATCTGCAGATGAATCTCTACCTTTTAACTGGATGTTATCCTTTCAATGGCGATTTTTAGTTAGTGTAAAACACACAAGCTTCAGGAGCTAAGTTTCTCTACTTCTCTAAGTGATCCGTGTGAAAAATTAACTCAGTTAAAAGCGCAGATTTAGAAATTCTACTTACATTTCCTCCCTGGAGTTCCAAATCCAAAGCAGAGTTACCCAAGAAAGTAAAGCTGCTTCATCATTGCAGATCGCCAACACCTGTTGTGTGCTTCAGCACAGGCACAGTTAATGAGAAGCTCATTAACACCACATGATGAGGAAGCCACCTCAGCAGCAGAGCTTAGCTATGGCCACACACAGGCTGCAGCCAGCAGCATGGACTGGGCTTCAGACCAACTATGTGTGTGCAGATATGGGGCAGTAACCTTGCAGGCATAGCACAAACTCCATGTACCATCACAGGTACAGAAAGAAGGAATGTAATGCTATGTACAAATATGCACAGCAGCTGCACACGTGAAGCCTGTCTCCAAAGCTTTTCCCTCTCTAAGTCCCAACAAAATACACTGCAATGTGCAATGCCCATAGTGCTGTTGGAAGGGAGTTGCCAAGCCCGTGCATGGACATTAACATCAAGGCAGTTAAGCTTAGTGAAGTCAAGATGACAGCAAACACAATCTTTCCCTTTCCTTTTCCCCAACCAGTAAGTTTAAGACAGTCAGTTTAGAGAATACGAAAGAAGGCAAGAAAGTACGTATAATAAAATCTCACCCTCTTCGTTCTCCTTCCAAATGCTGGGAACAAAAATAATAGCGCAAGCTCAACAGTGCTCTTAGAATGAGGGTAAGTGTCCTTAAGGACATCCATAAGTCATATAATTAAGACTAAAATGTTATCAATCTGTGTCTGAAATGAATGATACTTGGTCTTTGAAACTGGCCCGTATTTTATGATACTGATGCCATATGTAATCTTATACATTGGCTAATTCAGCTGCATATGCTATACAGAAATTAGCATATTCATTAATTGTTAAATTACTTATTAAAGAAAAAAATACTGGAAACTATCTCCTAACTTCCTCATGAGGCGCTCCCAATACTCTCTGAAAAGAGCTATCAGCAGAAGGTAGAATTGCACGTTTGCTTATGAATAAGGAGAAGGGTGTTTGGCTAAGGATGCACCGCAGAATTTAGAGCAAAGTCAGGTCTGACTCGTACTTAAAATCCAAATACGCAAGTGGGCTATACTTGAGAATTCACGCTTCATGAAGTTCCACTACCTAGAGATGAACTGCTGCTTGCATGGTTTTCTGGTTTAGAAATCCGTATAGCTATTATCTTGGTTAACAGATTTGCCTTGCAATAATTATTCCTTCTTACTGCTATCAGCTGCACAAAGCTTAAAACTATATTCACTAATGAAAGTATCTTCTGAGCAGATCAGCCCTCCACTCCTTTCAAAATAAGCTCAGTCGATACCAGGTAAATGTGAACTGCACACGAAAGCAAACTACAGCTGAGACTCATACCGTGCTACCCATCACTTGGGTGACAGAAAACTTCAAGTGATTGTAGTAGAAGCATGAAACTCGTTGAGCATGCTTTGCCTGCACAGGTAGATGAAAATGCTGTGTGGTTTTTAACCAGCGTGGCTTAGGAAAAAGAAATATATTACGATAAGTTTAGACAATTTCTTAATGCAGTTCAACTCCTGCACTTTTGCCACTTACAGTGTCTGTTCTGGATGCACTATTTCGGGCAGAATCATGATTTTTTAGGAGTATATTTTTCTTGTTAAGGCAATTATTTAGCCTTTCTGTAAGAAGCGGTCTTCATCTGTTTCCTTTCACCTCTGCTTCTGGGAGCATTGGTCTTCCAATCTTTATAGATGTTTTCAGACTTAGGATGTAATTGCATAACTTGTAATCGCATCAGCAAACAGCCATCATTTCAGGTAACCTGTAACAAGCTACTTACAGAGGGGGGGTATTTGTCTTTTCAGAGTAAATTTGTGGGTAGATTTTTCCCTTTTAAAATCCATTCCAGATACAAACTGTGAAGCCATCTAGGCCTCCTGTTAAGACCACCTCTCATGAACGACAGCGTACTCTCCCTGTATGCGGAGGTTTCAGGCTTTATCTGGATTCACTTGAAATTTTCTGTCAGCTAAGTGACACGTAACACAGACTTACACTCTTCACCAGCACACTTCCTTCACTCTGTGTATATTATTTCACTCTGCTTGTGCTCTCCAACATGGAGAACAAAGCGAGCCAAGATTTCTCGCCTTGCTTTGCCCATGCAAGAGCTGTCTGGCAGATGACATCCTGCAGAGAGACAAAACATGAGAGAGCACCTTAGAATAAGCAAATGCTTTCTGTCACTTACTCCTTTGCTTCTATTTTTATGAAACGGGAGAAAACACCATTCATTTTTCTAAGGAACTTTAGTACGGATAATCTGGAGCAGGTGCTACAGAGTACGCCACTGGAAAAAGCAGGAAATAAGTCAGGACTCTTCCTCAGTTTAAGAAGGGTTTACAACAATCCTGTTTCATTATTTGCTTATGGAACTATATTTTATTGTTTTTATAACGGACTGGATCAGTATTATTCACTATCTCAGTGAAAGTAATAACTGTAGGAGTAGAACCTGAATGGGAGAAATCCATAAAGAAGACCCATTCATTTGTATGCTACGTAAAGGCTACTTGAACACTTCAACTAAGAAAACACTGTGGCGAACAACTTAATGGTATTATTATTTCATTAGTTTTATCATCTTACAAGACCATGTTAGAAATCAAAGAGTTTTTAAGATAATCTATTGAGGACATACAACACAAGAGAAGATTCAGCATGTGCTGCAAACTTGGATTCCGAGTTTTTATCTCAATGAATTTTTCATTTTCCATACAGGGAGCAGTTGCAATTACAGCTTAGTTCGTCTATGACTTCAGATAAACAACATCTATGTTGTCTCAAAAGATAAGCAAAATCTAATTGGACAAATTTAAAACAAGCATCCATGGAATGAGGTGTCTCATTGATAAATATATTGTTATTTCCCAGCTTTTGAGATTAACACCATTAATTTCTTCTTTTGTTTTCCCTATAATCAAGGTTTGCAGATAAAGCAGTGGGAAATAACAGTTTCTAATACACACAACAAAAAGAAGATAAGGGCTCCGTAACTAAAAACCAACAGCTCAGATATTCTTCCCGGTTTACTATCTAAAATTCAGTTATGATCTATTATTTATTTGTACAAGAGTAGTACCAGCGGATTGAAACGCTGACCTTGATACTAAGTCCCTTGTGTGAAAGGCACAATCCAAGGATTATTAAAAGAAACTATTTCTACCCTATGTTGTTTATATCTAACAGACAAATAAGAAAATACAAGAGAGGCGTGCACAAGTGCAATAACTTGCTCGAGGTCAGATCAGTAGGTCCACGGCAGAGCTAACAATAGGAATCAAGTCTCTTGATATTGACTACAGTACCTTATTTACCAAAACAAACTGTTCAAATGTAATTAAAAGGATATGCCCTTTTTATAATGATATTTTCTAAGTTAGGAGATAGACATTCCAGCAGTTTGCTTGTGATCATAAATCATTCTTCTTTCTGCAGCCTGCGTAAGCTGACAGTAATGACAGCTTCCCTGTCTAACCCTTCTCTTTCATTTGCAGGTACATAAAGGACAAACCAGGCCCAATTCAACGGACTCAAATTATTCAGTTTTGTTTTTTTTTTAAAGATTGATGCAAATATACTGAGACATTAAACACAGTCCAGTTCCCTTGCGTATGAAGTATCACTGCTTAACAAACAGCATTATTGACAAAGGCCATTAATTTGTAACCTTGGCCATCATCAAGGACACAAAATCTGACAGATGATACCAACAAACAGAGAAAGGAATATAAGACAGACAGGAGGCAGAAAACGCTACAGTCTGCTATCCATCTAATCTCAGTCATTAGAGGGTTTTCCATGTCTTGTTCCCACTGAATGGTGATTCTGAAGACTCGGGTTGCGTGTCTTCCACTACACTACTGTCTTAGGGAACAACACTTTACAAGCAAACATTCTTACTACGTTTTATTAGGGAATGCTACCTGACTGTAACAATTCAAAACATAAAAATGACCTTCATTTGTACTAAATGTTAGATTAAAAAATAGATTAAGAAAAGGCAGATCACAGCCACAACCGAGAACTCCCAAAGTTATGAGCTGCCAAGAAATTGGCGTATACTCATATAAAATTATTAGACTGGAACGAACTCTAAATAGGCTTTCAAGTTTCCATCTGCATACAGAAATTTCAATCTGTACTACAGTTACACACACAAATGTCTTACGGTTTTGCTGTATCACTGCAGACCGTATTCCACCTCAGCATATGCTGCCATGCATTTCCCTTCTATTTGCTCACAAGAGGACTTAAACTCGCAAAATACTTTCCTAAACCGTGTACGTAATATTTAGGCAGAATTGAAGCCCTATACAGCAGTAGATAGGTGATGAAACAGCGGGGAATCTTTTCTCTAACAGTAATCTTCAGTGGAAATGTCTTAGAAAGAATTCAGTCTTCCATTAGGTCCCAAACGTTAGATCTTAGCATTATAAAGAGAAGGTAATTTGTCTTTCCTATGTATTTATTTTTCTGTACAACTTTTATTTGCTTAAAGAGAACAATTTTCTCATACAGCTATTCTGTCCTCCCAATCTCACATACTACTACTGCTGTTCACGGAAACCTTGTATGCTATTATGCCCAGGATCAGGGTTTTACTGGATGCATTACTAGTACAGAACCACGGTGCTACTCTTTTGAGATAACAAAAAGAAGCAGCGACCTCAGTTGCACAAACATACACGTTTAACAGCATGCCCCAAATCCCATAGGAGGTCTGCAGTGGAAAAAGAGCCCACATTTAATGACTTTTAGGCCAGAGTCTATCCTTCTAAAACAGCCCCAAAGCAAGTAACACGAGTTAAACTGTCAGCTACATTCACACTTACCTGTTCTACACCACCACATGAAGTATTTTCCATTTCCCTTAGTTTCAAGGCTTGTGTTTATGGCAGTACACATTTCTGACTACACTTGGTAAAGTGACAGTATCTTTTCCCTTGAGAATATGTCAGGGAGTCGCAGGTGGATTGAACCGAATGATGTTCAAGGTCCCTCCAAACCCAAACCACTCTCTGAGTCTATGAATAGCGAGTCTTAAAAACTGAGCGGCATATGAAACCAGCAATGTCTTCTTTAAAGGAAAAACAAATAAAATATACAAACCTCGGTATCGACTGCTGCATCACTACTGTGTTTGTTTAAGCTTCCCTTTCTCTTTTTTCATGCTTGTTTTGTCTGCTTTGCTAAATATCAGACGACTTACTAACTTCATAAGTAGCAGCATTAGTCATCCCTTCCTACAGAGCAGCGCTGAACAGGCAGACTGCCTGTGTGGACGTTTCTATGATTTACCTGCCTGCTTCAGTGACACGTGCTTTTCTGCATGCTCTGGAGTCATCTGAATGCAAAGCACTTGCGCTCCTGGGTAGCATCGTCAGGATAAGGATTCGACTTCCTTTACTAAAAATATAGAGTACTATTCCTGTAACCACTAGCAGCCTCTGTGAGGACAACATCATTATTCGAGATGTGCTAGTGGACGAGCAAGCTTGGATTTCTGTCTTTACAATACCCATTTGCTTACAGCTGCAAAGTCTAAGCATGTTCTAAGTTTATAAGACACTTCCATGCCTCCACACCTCCCTGTAGAAACAGAAGAACATGAGGCATTTCTCATGTGTTCATGTTGCAAGCCACCCACACCTAGCTCTTTCCTGACCAGTTGTGTTGAATTTTGTTTAAAAGGGCTACTTCCATTGGTAGACAAGGTTAAAACCTAAGCAACTTCTGATAATAAGGGAAAGAATTTGCTAAAAGATCTAATACATATTAAATATTTTGTTTACAGCTGCACAAGGTCACACCGTTTGCAGGTATGGTACTCTGTACGATATGCGTTATCACTTCAGAAGTACACCAGTAGAATACACAGCATGTTTTTAATTGATGGTGTAGGGCTCTCTTTTTAGAGTCAGGCAGCCAGCTTGCAAAAGCTGTGGATCCAGTGCCGTACGCTCTTAAACCAGAACAAATCATCTATTCCACATTTAGAGTCGAGTTTTCACAAAATCTCTATGTCCAACTGTTTTTTTTTTCCAGTTTCTTGTAAATATACAGCGATTAATCTGCCCAAATGACCCTTCACACTGATTGTCAGTCATTCCCATCTAATTACAACAAGCAAAAATTATACCTCAGAATACACCCACACTAAGAGTTTACAAAAATATCCACTGAAGCATGGTACACCCAAACTTCCACTGGGATAAACTTCTGCTTGAAGAATAACGATCAAAGGAAAGAGCACTTCTTTAACCCTGACATGAATCAGTTTGTCTTCCTGGCTCTCTGCATTAGCTAAGATTTTGTAATGTGAATACTTCAGAACGCAACTCAGCGCTAAGACAGCAAACATTCAACAGTTAAACCAGTGGATTTTTGATTTGTTTTGTCCTGTTTTTTACTTGCACTATTCCTATCTCTCAAGACAGACGTTCAACAAATGACACTGTGTTCCACGCTACACTGCTCGCTTTCAGCTTCGTTTTCTGACTTCTTCCGTCAAAAATCTCAAGAGCACACACAATTTTAGACACCACAGTCGTGCCACGTTTTAAAGCCTTCATACAAAATAATCAAGGCGAACAACGCTAATTTAGCATGCCTCTTACCAATACCGGTGGCTTTGTATTTGCAGTCCTTACTCGTGCCGTCTAGCTTGATGTACTCATCAGTAAGTGAAAAAAACCTGTTGCATTATTGATTTGATAACTGCTACCTTTTTTCTTCCTCAAATGCCTATGTCACAGCTTTACACTTCGTATTCTTCCGTATT
Organism: Aquila spilogaster; assembly: GCA_024606505.1. Taxonomy (NCBI): domain Eukaryota; kingdom Metazoa; phylum Chordata; class Aves; order Accipitriformes; family Accipitridae; genus Aquila; species Aquila spilogaster. The sequence goes on from JANHGO010008121.1 coordinate 34,423, forward strand.
TCATAGAGAGTCATTGCCAAGTATTGCTACGTAAACTTCCCATATTTTCTGACATAATGGTTTGACTCTGTAATACGGTTTACACCACCCACGAAGAGCTTAGGGAATAGTCTGCTCTGTTTCATTAAGAGCTCCTGCTGTCAAAAGCAACAACCACACAGTTACCTCTACTTTTGATTGCGGAACTATCACTTAGAATTGTTTTACTTTTTTCACCATGCTTTTGCATTTCTCCTAGCACAGGGAGGAGATGTTATCCATATAACGTACAAACTATTTGAATGCCTTCAACTGGTAGAGCTCTGGAATCAAGCATGCCATGTACGTACTTCATGAGATGGTTTAGTGATACTCATTGCTTTCAAAACCAGTACCATCCCATACTTTAAATGTTTCTAATGGCTTCACAGTGTAGCTTCAACAAATCAACATCAAGAACCTGAGATGGCTTGTCCAGAACTGGAAATGCTGAGAAATACCTTATTAACTGCTCAAGATAAAGAGAAAACAAAAAATGCTTCATCTTAAAACTGAAGACACGGTTATTACTTTTGTGTTGGCTGTATTGACCATCTACACGTCTCCTCTTCTCATTCTGTCTTAACCACTCAATCATAAGCGCTGGTTGACGTTAGTACCAAGACAAATCCCTGCCAACACACACCAGCTACGACAGCTTTGGCGACACCTTCAGCAAAAGAAAACCTCATCCTCGGATATATCATCCTAAGGAACGTGCTCTAAGATGACAGTAAAGGACCTTATTTTTGCTTCATCGCTCTGCTTTTGCTTCCACCATCAAATCTGTAATCAATGAGTCAGTTTTCAAACAAAAAGGTTGAAGATTTCAAATTTGGAATTGTCATCTATTTTTCTAAATGCAAAAAGACACTGCATCATTTGTTACGGGTACAGAGCAATAGGTTTCCGGAAGGCTGATGTTTTCCTTTATGATGTGCGCACACAATGTATGTACGCAAAGTAAACAGACCGCTGCATGGCTTTGAATATGTTCTGAAGAACGTGTAATTTAACTCCTTAGTAAGGCTCATTATAACAAAAGTAAAACTTCACTTTTCATGTTCAACCAAAATCGCTTCAGTTTCCAAAACTGACATTTTGAACAGATTGAGTTTAAAAGAAGGTCCAAATCCTAAGCCTGTGTATAGCCTGGATCGAGTAAGTCTGAATATAAAATAATTCCACCAACTCAACAAACACAGATCTTATAACATGTTTTTATGAAACACTTTGGCCTATTTTTAACACAAACTGCTTGAATACATGAGTTTGCATGCAAGGTGGTAACTGCAAATAGAAACGGCCACCCTCGGCATTTGCTTTCTTAGTTCATTGCGCACGAAGAGAACGTCTAACCATTCTGCTCAATGTTCTCAATAGTATTTCAATCCAAACAACAGTCTCTTAAGTCCTGAGAATGGGTTCTGGATGAGAAATACCTGTTTTCCTGCAATAGCAATGTAGAGACTTCAGACTAACCCCTGAACCTAACAGCAACTTGGCTTCAGTTCTCCAAGCAGCCTTCAATCTTCCAGGCAGTTTTATAGCTCAATTTTCAACTGACCCACTAAGCTCAGTGGCATTGCTAAAAAGTATATTTTCTCTCTACTGTAAAGCACTTTGACTGGTTTACTAGTACTGCTGAATGCACAAACATCATTCAGCCGCATAGTCTAATGGACTAGGCAAAGGAGAGCAGAAAGATTACAAAACTACAAAAAAAAAGGAATGTAGAATTGGGAATACCGCTTTTTTTATTAATGTCTTCTGTGATTTGTTTGATATTTTTCTTGGACTGTGCTACTCTCTTAAGAGGTTAAAATGCTCACAGTCTTCTACGAAGTAAATTTTATCCGGTGTTGTTTAAAAGCAAGCGCAGAACGAGAGCGCAATGACTAACACACAAAAGCAAAACTGGTTGGCTGGCCTCCTGCTATTTCTCACATATGATATTACAAGCCTAAGTGCATTTCATGTTAATAGAGCATTTTTATGGTAAAATTAAAGCTAACGCAGAAGACAAAAACAAGGTCAAGTCTCACGTGGGAAGCCAAAGTAAGCTTGGTAGGTGCCACCAGAGAAACATGACAGGCGTACTGCTGAATATTTCCTTCACTTCCAGTGAGCTGGAATAACAGAAGTACGTGAGCCATTCAGTTCAATTCTCTCACCTAATTTCACTAATTCAAAAGAGCCAAGGTGCTTAAGCTTGCAATGCTGGCCTGAAATATACTGTCTTTATACCAACTTGTAAACATACTTTCCGGGAGTTAAATCACTTCCAGAAGCCATGCGTGTTATTACTTTTAAAGACCAGGAAACTACTCAGCTTCAGGGATCAGTATTGTTTTTAACCATTTATTTCATAAGAATTCCCTTGATGATAACAACAAAAGCCATCCAGAAAGTCAAACACTCTCCCCATCACCAGACAGCAATCTCTCCCTCAACATGGCTGAAAACCCTCCACAAAACCAAGAAAAACCAAACAGAACAAAAGAAATCCCACAAAATCCTATAAATCCACGAAAATTCAAGTAATAATCCAACCCATCAAAGGATTCACGTCTGTGGTTTTTTTTTTGTTTGGTTGGGTCCTTTTAATCTCAAGTAACTACGTTTTAATCTCAGGAGGGTTCACCAACGCAGTAAGTGTTTTTTAACAACTAGGAAACGCTAGCGAAATTAAACGAGATATTTGGCAAGGTGACTATAAAAGAGGAAAACACGTTGGGAAAAAGCTGTTTATCTATATCACACCCCTCATACCAAGTCAGATTTAATTCTTTCTTAGTGAGATATAAATACCTTCCTAGAAAGATGTTTCGCAGAATCACAAAAACCACCTGATGTCCTCTATTGCCTCTGAGAAGCTTGAGGAAAGGAGCCTCCGATAACAGTACGGGAGAGGAAAAGCAGAAATAATTGCTTTGTATTAAACAACACCATGATAAATACATAATGTTCTGAAGAGCTGCTCTACCTGGCTCTTGGGTGGTTAAAATTTCTCGTAGCCAACTGACATTGAATGATGTGATGCTTTCAGTCATATTCATTTGCTACCCCCGTCTAAGACTGATGTGACCGCCAGTATTCACAGCACTGCACAGCAGCAGGAGAGCGGCAGTGAGATGCCACAACTACTGAGATAGGCATGCACAATAACACTACAGTATAAGCAAATTTCAATATATACTCACGTGAGAACGGATCTACAAACTGCCTCAAGCAGTTTTAGAAGGAACTTTTAAATTAAATGCATCCTGGTATCTCTTCCAGTGATTTCCTGATTCTCAGATAACGTTTGAATTACTCCTGAAACCCACTTAGACAATTACAGATGCACATTTTACATTCCTACACACAGCATGAACAGAACCAGTGCCTAATGAAATCCCAAGTGCAAATGTTTGTAGAAAACCCTCTGATTTGATCTCAGATACAATATATTAAGCTACATATGATTGTATACCTAGTCTGTCAAGCATTTTATAATTCCGTAACTGGGGTTCTCAAGATATCTTCTACACTAAAAGCAGAAAAATGCAGGTTTTGTACCAATAGCAGTCCCACTCTGGAGATGCAAGAGCTTAATGTTTTCAGTTGACATCAGACCTTTTTTTTTTGGCCATTTTTTACATAGTTCCTCACTTTGAACATCTTACTATACTGCTTCTTTGACAGTAACTAGAGTACATCGTACTCTAGGACAAGAGGAATGGTTTCAAACTAAAAGAGGGGAGATTTAGATTGGATATAAGAAATGTTTTAGACAATAAGGATGGTGAGGCACTGGAATAGGTTGCTCAGAGAGATGGTAGATGCCCTATCCTCGGAGACATTCAAGGTCAGACTGGACCAGGCTCTGAACACCTGGTTAGGCTGTAGGTGTCCCTGTTCATTGCAGCGGAGTTAGAGCAGATGACCTTTAACAGTTCCTTACAACTCAAACTGTTCTATGCTTTTATGTTCTGTTATGGATCCAAGATCAATACACGAGAAAAAGACAGACTTTCCATTGATATAATCCACAAAAACGGGTCCAGCAAGACTTTTTTCTCCTTAACGAGTCTTTTCCACAGCCCCTGTCATTTCTCCCTATCATTTCTCCCTATCTATCCACATCCAAAGTCATTGAAATACCTTCACTGCAAGATGGCTGTGCACAGATGAACCATTCTGAGGAGCGTCAGAATAAGACCATATACTCATTACACTTAAAAGTGTTATTACAAACCTTTCAAAGGACAAGTAATATGACGGAAGAGAAAAATGAAGACACTGTTCTGAAATAACCGCTCTCTTCACATGCCAGGGCTGCACTGAACGTTGTTGTGTTCTTGGAGTATAATTCCTTGTTGTTTTTTATCCAGCTGAGTTACAGCTGTTCCGTGCTGTATCAGTGTACTCCAATATAGCATGACCATGACCAACAAAAAAGACTTCCTGATGAGAAGCATATTTAACTCAAATTAAATGATTAAAAAAAAAGGAAAACTTATTTTTCTCTTAGAATAAATATAAGGTATAATTTAAGGTGCGCCTGAAATCTTCCAGCAAAAAAAAACCAAACCCTAATTTTAAATATAAAGTATTCTACCCAAGTTGAGCGTGATATGTCTAGGATAAAAACATGTCTGGTTTTCCTTCACCTATAGGTTGTTTTGTACACTTTCTGTACTCGAAGCCTTCAACTCTGCAACAATAGCGTGCTAGCAAAGAGAAATCAGCGATGAACAGGAAGACACTGAAAAAGCAAACTACTTTGACAAAACCTACGTGATACAACCCTCTGCCATTCTATGGTACAAAGAGTTTGCAAATACTAAGGTATAACCTTGTCATTACATGCTGGAAACGTTTTCCAGACAAGAATTTCCTTCCCCAACAGTATTTCCAATTTGCGTTTGAAAAATATACAGACACTATATATATATATATATATATATATATATATATATAAACACTCAGACACTTTCAAGTAAACTTAACTTACAATGTGAATAGTTGGCCTTTCCCTATCATTGATTCCCAGTCCACAGAAAGTTACAAGCAGCACTGGATAAGCCCTAAGAGATCACAAGAGCACACTACTCCTAGGAAAGCTGCTGAACAACTACAAAGAACCAAATGTTACAATAGGAATAATTTAGTATTTTGCACAACTTAAAAGGAGTACCTATGATACCTAAACTTGAATTCTTCAGAATACAACTGACAAAGACTGTCAGCCCTTCAGTAAAAAGAATAAGTCCTCAGTAAAAAAATACTGTCTTCCACAGACCCCAGCTCCCACCTCACCCCAACGAAGCAGCTTGGAGAAACATATCTGGTCCAAAAGAAATCCACAGAGTGCAGACTGCAAGTAAAACTCTGACACTAAACTGCCTCCTATATATAAAGATTGAAAACAGCACTTCTCTTGCTGAATACTGCATAGAACAGAGACAACATAAAACTTCACAGAGTAAACTGCTACAGTGTGTGAATAAAGAGATAAACAATCCTCTGATATATTAGAAAACTAACTCTCTTCTCTTACCTTTAAATGTGTGTCTCTAAATAAAACCTTAAAGCATTCAGTCTGCAAGCCTTTTGTCCAAACAGCCCTTATACTTGTGTGGATTGACCCCAACTGGCAGCCATGCGCACACACACACAGTCCTCAGGGTGAACAGGAAAAGCTAAAGTGACAAACCTGTGGCTCAAGACTAAGGCAGTTTAATAGGTCAAGGAAAGAAGGGGAAAACAAAACAAAAATAAATAGACTGATGGAAAGCGATGCAAAGGAAAGCAGTGCACTGACTGCCTTCCACCAGCAGGCCCATGCCCAGTTCCCATGCAACAGCTGCCCTACAAGACAGCCATCCTCTGCTACTTCTGCCCCACTGTCATTGCTAAGCACAATGCACACTTGAGTGATGATGGAAAGGACTCACGCCAGCACACGCTATATATGACAGAACATCTCAGTCCATTCAGGTCAGCAATCCCGGCTGAGTCCCTTTCCTGCCTCCTGCACAGCACTAACATAATTGCTGCTCTGGGGCAGAGCGGTAAAAGAAAAACTTTGCTTTGGCTCTCTGCAAGTACTGTTCCACACGAATGAAAACATCAGTGGGCTATCAGCACTGTTCAGCAGCAAAAACAGGTGACATATAGGAAAAAGGCTGCCCAGGGAGGTGGTAGAGTCACTGTCCCTGGAGGTGTTCCAGAACTGTGGAGATGTGGCACCCAAGGAACGTGGTCACTGGGCACGGTGGGGATGGGTTGGCACCGGACTTGATGATCTTAGTGGTCTTTTCAAGGATACAGCTGGAAAAAAAACTCTAAAACAAATACTTCTGTAATTGTAAAGTTACAAATTGTCTGCCTGCTAATAGTAACCTCTTCCATTGACATTTATACAACCACAGCTGTGACTCTTTCAATCATTCCTATATATATACACTATATACATCTCCAGTCAAATATCTGTTTGATGTGAAAAGCAGTAGCATCATTAGACATCGCTACTACATGAGTACCAGTATTTTGCTGAGGTATTACAGGATCCCATCAACGTTCAAATCACAATTATATCTATCACAACTGGAAACACTTGTTATATAACTGTTCATGAGCTTTTTCAGCTATTAGTCTGCTCCTACCCAAAAAAAAGTAATAAAGAATAATCATAAAATCAATGAAGTTATTTGACTCTGTTGCATGACCATATACGCTCTAAGTTTTGCAACGTTACTTAATGCTGTCGACGTACATAAATGAAAGAATCTATGCTGCAAGTTTAAGAGTCGTGAACGGTGGGAAGGAAAGTAAAATGCAACAAAACTGTTTTCCTGCCCTCCTTCATTAGTCCTCTCCGTGAACTCTCCAACCTATTTCAGGTCTCCTGGGATGCTTAGCAAGGCACATTCCCAGGACAGTAACCTACCATCCTGTCCAGAGCCTCCGCAGTCCTGCTGGCTCCCATCACCTCTCGCGTTTCCTATAGTCCTTCATAACTGTAGCCACAGAAGAGGACCCTGAGAGAGAGCTCATCCCACTCAGTGTTTCGAGGAAGGTCAGTCTTTTTCTGCCTCCTGAGTCGCGCCTCCATAGTCAGCAGGGGACGCTATCGCGATAGAGTAATCCAAGGCTCAGGAATAATGCAAATCAATTTGTCGAGAGCATCCTAACAACAGTTAGCACCATACCCGGAGGTAAAAAGCGAAAATTTGCTAATAACTATTACTAGGCATTACAGGTAAGACTACTTCGGCGCAGGAGTTCTGTCTATGCTAAAAGAACAGACAATATTAGGCAACGACTACTAGAAAAAGAGAACGAATAAAAGAGAATAAAGAGAAGACGGGGAAAGAGAGACAGACAGACAAACACAGCAAAGCGGTTCACCACGCCTCGATCCAGTGATGTCGTGGCGTGCTGACCTTTAGTAGCGGTGCGTCGTCCAAGACCGTTCGACGACCAACGACGAACGTGCATACCCTCATACTACTACAGCCCACGTTGGTTGAGCGTGCTCTTTGGAATGACAGCGGAAGATCTTTCCTTCCTGTCTTCCAGGCTTTGCAAATTCAAATCAGCAGAGAAAAGACGAAGCAGGGAGACGCCAGGTTGCATCTCGCCTTCACAGGATACAGTGGTATCTCCCAGTCTCAAGCTGGAAACATTTGCTCCAGACCAAGTCTTCAGCAAGAAAACACTCCTGAGCCTTCCCATTCAAAATCAAACAGCTCCAAAGAAATGCTTTCTCATGTAAAACTGCCCACAAAGTGCTGCTGATTGCCTCGTGTTGATTTGAGACAATGCATTCCTCACCAGCCTCAGTCAAGCTGAAAGCCTGAGAAATAAATGGATATAGAGGAAACAAAGGCAGTCAGACCCTCTTTTTTTTAGCGCACCAATATAGGCTGGTTTAGCAATAGAGAGCAGCATATTAGTTTAAGGACCAATATGTTACTTTAGCAAAAGGAACCGGTGAGTGCTCGTTCCAAACCCTTCCAAATTCAGCTTTGCTTGGTGTGTCAACAGCTTTGCTTTCCTCAACGATCCTGCTTTCACAAAAGCGCTGGAATCACAATGGACTTCTTTTATCTTCGCATTCACCAGGTGCAAGAGCTTTTTCCTTGCATTTCACGTGTATTGTTTTGGGTTATAGCGCACCACGATAGAAAGCCGTTCATTATGGCATGACAAGCAATGGAAACTTGCCAAATTGGAGACAAGCAGCTCAAGGTCAGCCAGAAGTCACAGCGATGAAGCTGAAGGAGAAATAAAGGGGAGGAAGCAGACGGTCGTATGACCGCCTTAGATGCCATCACGCATGCCCAGAAGGACATTGGCATACGTATTAATTCTTTTCCAAGAATTCATTAATATTTGCTAACGTACTGCATATGTATATCTTAACTATTTAAATGTAGAACTGTGAGAGGGTGCACTTGATTTATTGAGTCACCCGGTGCATACCCTGAGGAATAAAGCAACGTTGGCTTTCTAACATCACACTGGGATTAGAGAGTTTTCTTCCCAGATTTTGGATGACCACGGGCACTCCACTTTTCTCCATGCAGTAAATGCACAACTGAGACATGAAAAGACCACTCATGTTAAGGCCTCTTTCCTTCTGTCCACATTAGAGTTATTCTTACTCTCTTTTTTGGCTGCAAACATGCATGCAGAAAACACTTCACAGTCCCTTCTTCTGTCTATATATTCAAATACGAATTCTGTTCTCCCTGAGCATTAGTTCTAGCGAAGACAGTTGTACAAAATAATTACTCAAAACCAATAATAATAAAGGTCATCATCAATAATTATGAGCAAGGTTAATTAATCGGCAAGTCAAAGAATTGCCAGTTTTCACGGGTTGTGTTCCTCCATAACAATACAACAGGAAGTAACACCACATTGCAAAGCTCCTTAATGTCAGTAAGAAGAGGTAAAGAAGAGTACGCTTGTTTGATGTATTTCAGGTGCCAGTCCAGTGCTCCTGTATCGAGAGCTGAAACCAAGTTACATCATCCTCCTTCCTTCCACCGTCCCCCCAAACCATATAAATCTTGTACAGAAAGGTACAAGGCCAAATCAGTCTCACTGACATGATTCGGACACTTTTGGTCGCAATATATACGGCTTTGCAATCGCAGTTAGGAAAAAGTCCTCTCAAATGCTTCAGCTGTCAGCAGAAGCGGCTGTAGAGAATAACGCACTGAATGAAAAAGAAATATTGCTGTCACTTCCTTAACTGTACTAAAGCTGTTACATAGGACTGAATTCGCCATGAACAGACACAGAAGACTCGGCTTATGACACACGCAGAAAGTTTCTTGTAGTCTCATTTATCATTCACTAATCTTCCTTGAAGTTGGTGTTTTCCAGTAGATAAAACCAAGCAAATTGGTATGGGATCATTTAAGGCCACACTTGAATAGGAAACAACAGAACTGATTCACACAGTTCTTTCAGCAGTGACTATACGTTTCTACTGAACATGGTCTAATGGCATTTTAGTCAAGAAAATACAAATTCATTCTCCTTAAAGTTTTCCGTTGTTTTTTTCTCCTGCCAAATTTAAGTACAGCTCTGAATTACATCTGGAAGGAAAAAGGCAAAAAATAGCTTTGATGTGACATTAGGAAATAACAGGGAAGAAACAACTCGTGTTTAGTCAGTCCTTCCCTCCCATTGGATGGTCGCCTAAGTCATGTTTTTATATTTACAGGAAAAGGAATTATTTCACTAATGTGAACAAAATCTTGCAATTACTTGCACTGCACATTGTAAATGCAAAGCTGATTAGCTATCATCAAAGATCAGTAACCATACACCACCATATCCACAACCCACGGGCTCCCGATGAATGCTGAAAACAGAAAGCAGGTCTGGATCACTCTTCCGTGTGACAGCAGCCTGAAAATTCCTGGTATCCACAGTATTTTGCATTTGTCACTCAATTTTTCCATTTATTTATAGTAAGTGAAGCTGTTTGAGTACTGTTGCATATGCAGCGTTAACAGTAACTTGAAAGTATCTTTCTGATTACTGGCTGTTTTACTGGGATTTATTTGCATTAAAAATCAATGAGGTGAGTGGGTGATTTTAAAACTACTGAATTCCTGATATTAAGAGGCAGATTCTCCCCTGGTGAATTCACTTAAAAGGCTTATCCTGTCCTCATTACCGCATGAATGAATTCTGGGCAGGTCACATGCACTGCACAAATACTAGCTTGACAGGTTTGTGGGTTTATTTTTTCCCAACCTGACATCATCCACAGCAATGTCACTGGTGTAAATCTATATCATTAATGAAAAACTTTACCGTCTATATGCCCAGATGTGATCATTGCAGCCGTAGGCTTCGCTAACATGTTATTTTGTTCTCTATCTTTGGAACAATAAATATTCATCCAACAGTTAATTCTACCTTAAAATTATTGTATTTTTTTTCATAGCTTTATAAAGTGTTTGTGGCCAATTACAACATGGTAGAGGTTACACATATAAATGAATTTTCTATTTTCACTAGAGGCAGAAGTGAGTTACGTTATAAAGGCTAATCTGTGGAACCATCGACCATTCGGCTTACCTTCCAAGTACATAATTAAAGCCAAAATCATTCTAAAGCATCATTTTTGCAAACGTATTTCATGTAAATCTGCAGCATATGGAACTACACGTGATGTAAGATTTCTCGATCTCACCACTATGCATGCAGACTGAACACTGGTTTCCAAAGAGTTTTAAACAAAGACTTAATCAAAGCTACAGAGAAAGAAAGGTACTTCCCATCACAGTTTTACTGTCAGAACAGAGCAGCCAGATTTGCCTGCAGTCACAGACATTCTCTTAACAAGGAAACGTTAAATCCAGTTGGCATTTGCAGTAGAAGGTGGCCCCGATTACTACAGCACAGATCACCCCATATTACAAACAGAACTGAAAATAGCTATTTCTCAGTAAAACAGGTAAAAGGAAACCTCTATTCACATTCCTGCAGATTTGACCTCTGAGCGCTTGGAAACCATATACAACTGGTAGCCAAAATACAACAATTAGACTTAAAAGAACTACTATTTTCCTTGGTGCCACCACCTAAAGAAAACAGCTCTTAAGCTGGATTTAACAGGAGGCAGTAAGGGTCTCTGCAGACCTTTGAGCTAACTGACTCTTGGTTGTACTAGCTCAAGGTACAAGTACTGCAGGCAAGCTGAATTCCAAGTCCTGCTGTACTCTTCCTTTTGAGATAGTAGAATGATGCCATGAATTAGATATGCTCACATTTGGAAAGTAACCTCATATCTCACATCAAGGGTCGGCAAGGCTGATGGAATCTTTTAGCATCATTTGCACTCTACCAAGGCCGCTTGAACTCTAGATAGCAATAACGGTCAATGCTTTTTTCCCTACTGGGAGTGGATGCAAGTGTTCCTCAGTTTTCAACTCTGACTAGAACACAATAGCAAAGTGAATGAGGCACTCTAATTTCATTGTCTGAAACGTAACCTGATGGCATAAGAAAGCTGAAATCTTATTTCGTCTTCAGTAAAAATGAAAACAAGCACTCACATTGTAATTACTCCCCTGTTCACTGGAGGAATCCATCCACTAACTGTTTACAGGTAGTTCCTGATGGCATGAACGAGTACTGATTTCAGTAATGACGTGGTTTCATTCTTGGTTTCAAACAGTAACAACATACAGTACACAATACACAAATACAAAGTATTACTTTTTAAGCGTCTCTTCATCACTTTTTGCCATTTTCACTTATGCATCTACGGGGGCTTTCAGAGGCCTATGAGTTCCGCTAGAAATAAACCTATCAAAATTCAAAACGTCACCAGATACTACTGTTTAAAAGTTCTCTTTTTCAAATTACCATTTTTCCCCTTAGAAAGCATTGCGTTCATTATGATCAAGTAAACAAACAACAAAAAAAAAGAAATAATTCATGAACCCTGAAAAGCTGTACCAACACCAAAGATAACGATACCGCAGTCTTTACGATAACAACATAAGCTTCACCAGAGGGCCTATAAGGAGAATGAGAAGATGCATAAAATGGAAAAATCTTAGTTTAAA
>JANHGO010008122.1:0-46531 GCA_024606505.1 Aquila spilogaster
AAAATCTGCCGTTTGGGCAGCTCCCTTTCAGAGTGGCAACAGCAGCAGAGAAGAGGCCACATGAAGGCGGGTTGGGGTGGGAGAGATGGGGAAGAAGCCATGATGTGGGCTGGAGTGCATCCACTAAGTGTTCAAAAAAGAGGCAGTTTTTAACTGGATCTTGAAATGCACTGCAATCTTGTAAACATGTGTGTGTCAGCAGCAAAGGCTCTGGGGAACTCTGGGGATTTTCTTATTTCCTGCAGGTTCTGAGAAACAGAAAAACAACAGAGGAAAGAAGAAGGAGAACCGCATGCAGGTTTCTGTGCAAAACGTGGGAAAACATACTTTGTATCAATGAAATATTTCATCTGTTCTGAAATATGCCAACTTGTGTCATTCTTGAGTGCCTGAAAACATAAGAAAAGCCAGAAAATTCGAAATGAAGAGCACTTTTGAACAGGAGAATCTAAATGTTTCAAAGAATATTCATTTTTATCTATTTTTTTACCACACAACAAGCACAAATGAACAGTGTGGTAAAGTCAAAAAGCAATGTGTAAACTTGCAAAGAAATCCCATGTGAAAAAGAAGGAGCTCTTTTCTCTGGGGAAAAAAGAATTACAACATTTCCACAGTTAAAAAATGAAAAAGTTGGGGACAGTTTTTTAATCCTTCTTTGTATATCTGGAAAAGTAGGTGTCAGCACCACTATTTTTTCCCTTCTTGGATCCCAGTGGGTGCCACAAGAAGCAGTTTGCCTTGCCATGCTGAGAGGAGATAAATCCAACAGAGGAATGTCTTCAGATCTGGAGCCAGTGCTCTGTCATAATATGGACAATATCATGGAGGTGCTGAAGTACTAACAAAAGGAGAGGAGATTCAGGCCTACAGATGGTTCCCAGGACACAGCTGAGCCAAGATGGCTCAATCCCATCAGAGGCAAGCAGGAGATCTGAGTCAGTGAGGGTGGGAGAAAGGAATGACTACATCAGAGCCTCCCAATCGCACATGATGAGCCAGTGGCAATATTGGGACAACTCAGCCTTTCCCTCCAAACACACAGAGACGCTTTATGCACCCCTCACTGTGCAGGGGACATGGACTGTTCTCCATTGGGTACAGAGGAACAACATGAAAGTCCAGCATAAACATGCCTCTGTCAGAGCTGTCGCTGCCCACCTCCTCCCCATCACTTACTCATCCCTCCCATGGGCAGGAGTGGATATGAAATTGCAGTGGAAAGCAATAGACAGGCCTGCCCAAATGGAATCGAGCAGCCGCTGGAGCCTCAGTGACACTGGAGTAAAAAGTTTGTGTCTGTAATGACAGGAGCTTTATACGTGCAAGCTCTCCAGTGTCATGGATATGACAGACACTGGGTCCCTCCATGTTGTGGACATATGGAAACCAACATGTTCAATTAACTCCACATTTCTGGACCTTGCTGTTTTGTGTGTAGAGCAGTTCCAGTGCAGAGGCTGAAAGGCCCTGGAGCAACCACTGCTGTCTTTCAAGGAGTACAACCAAGCCTCTTGAAAATACTTACCGGGGAATGTTTGCCTCAGATATTGTCCTCCAATGCCAATTGCATTTCAGCATGGGCCTGGAATAATGGATGGACAAAAGGACTCTTCATTATATTGGGCTCAGATTAATGTCCTAAGAGCCAAGCTTATGTTTTGGTGCAGTAGGGAACATCCCTGATCATCATGAGGAAGAACAGATGGGCAATGAATAGAATAACTGCCTAATAAATGTCCTGCTCTTCTCAAAAGTGACAATTTGGGAGAAAGGCCACTGAGTGAGGAGGGAAAATTCCTGGCTTGTGATTGTGTTCAACCACCACTGGCAGCACAGGCAGCCACCCACCCCATCAGTCTAACTTGGAATGAGTCTGTGTCATGTAACCTCCTTTCTCAGTGACAGTTCCAGGATGAAAGTCTGTAAGATTTCACTGGACCACAGCATCATCTTCAGCAATACCTAAATACTTTCAACAGGAGCCAAGCAATGCCCCAGGCATGCAAGGGTGGTGAAACACCTTTGCAGTGATACAAGTTTTTTTGGTGTAGAGGAAGGATGAGGCTCATGTGCCTCAGCAGCTGAAGCCCAGCAGGAGACAAGCAATTTGCTGCAGAATTCTCCTTTGCTGATGATGAACCTATGCAGCTGTAATACCACCGTGTTTCACTGGAGGTGAAACACATCTGACAGTGGAAGCAGTTGTAGGAAATACCTAGTGGGGAGAAGGTGGCCTGAACAGCACATTAAACTTCTGTGGGGGAGGAACAAGAAGCATCACATCCAAGCAAAACTATAAATTACACTTTGGCTAGCCCCAAACAGCCAAATCATCACAGAACCTATACCAAGTTTTTTCCCCTCTTAAGGTCATGTTACCTAGCAGTTAGCAAAGTGGAGGCTCTTTCTTGCAGTTTTGGTCCCCAGGTACAGTGTCTGCCTTATTAACACGAAATTGTTTTTTGCAAGATACATTGAAAATCTTGAGGCTGCTCAGCCAGAATGTGCTAATTAGAAACTGAAGGGGCATTTTGCAAGGTATGATTCACTATGCTTGGACAGTGAGTGATAGTACGCGTTGGCAGAATGTACGCAATTTGACAGCAAAAAGGAATTTGCGCCCACGATATCTTCCCCCAAGTATTCTCAAATTCAGGAAGGTCAGAAGTGACAGAAATAGAGAGTTCTCCTTCTGATGATACATCATCAGAAAAAGTGATATTGTCCAACATTGCGGTACACTTTCAGGAAGACCAGGTGATCTGCTAACTGAAGGACTGCTGAGCCAGAGAGTCAGCATTCTGCATCCCTCGGAAAGCAGGCTGTCCCAGCCTGAAGAGGGACAGGTACACCACCCATTTAAGAGAGTGCCAAGATAAATGTACAGACTGCTGCAATGAAGGCACCAAAGTCAGGAGAAATTACAGGGAGATAGTGATGAAGATGAAAATACACACACAAAAAGAAACAACTTGTAGCCAAGGCCAAAATCAGGAGGACGCCAAGAGTTTTTCAGCTGATGGAGGAGTCAGATACATGAGAAGCTGGATGCTGAGATACAAGAGACCAGGATGCTAATCAAAGGTGTGAAGGCAGGAACTGGATGGAAACAGATTCCATCACAACACGACTATTGACTGGGCTTGTCTCAATCTTCTAGACCTGGTGCTGGTAACAATGACTCTTGTACCTAAGCAAATACTGGCACAAAGCACAACAATAGCAGTTTAAAAAGGAAAGATGGAGCAAACTGTGTAAAGCTTTGCAGGTGAAGTGCAGGTTGGAGTACAGGGGAAAAGATACGGAGGAGGTAACAAGAAAGTCAGTCTGTGAACACCTGGCTTGAATGGTAGCTTTGCCTGTGATACCTCTAGGCTGCATTCTCTTAATAAACCATCACTTTCTTCTTGACATCAGTGAAACCCTCTTGTGTTGTTTTCTCAGAATATGGTGCATAGAGCCCATCCTCTAGCCTTCACAGACAGAAATCCTATACATCAGGGTCAAGAGTTCCAACAAGATAGAGGATACTTCTCTGGGAATAGTTGGTTCTCCACAAGGTTAGCACTGAATCTCCAGCTGGTAGGTAAGTCAGTAGGTGAGGGTGACAACATGTCTTTCATTAGACAAATATTATTTTTTTCCAGGGACAGGGAAAGACCAAAAATAATGCCTGGCCCTCAGTGAGATCAGGTGGAGCTTTGCCATAGACTTCATTGGTGCAAGATTTTCAGTCTTGCTGTCGATCTGGACCTTGCTCCAGGCAGTTGCTCCTGGTCTCCAACTCAAAGCCCTTCCATGCAAACCATTCCACCAATCTTTTTTTGATCATTGCAGGCAACTCAGCAGAAGACCAGGCCATGTAATGTGTGGCTTCTTTCCTAAGGGGACATCTTCATTATCCTGGCTCAGGTACCCATGAATGTCCTATCTCCTCCTTCCTTCAGTGAGCCCCAGTGACTGATGCCTGTTCCCCGCCCATATCTGTCAAAACTTTCTCTGAACTGACTCTCTAGATGTATAGGGCCAGGTTAATCCAAGCCCAGACAAGGAAAGAAACTGGTAGGGCTTCCAGACACAACATGGTGCCATGACACTTGGGCTGGAGTGGTGTGCTACACTGAGTGGTGTTGGCAGGAGGAAACTGGGGGAACAGTCCTAGTCTTTTCCAGAAAATTCATGCCTAATGTATAAAGACAACTCTTGCTGACAGAGCAGTTTGTGCAGCGCCAGACAGAATAAAAGCCTTGTCAAGGCTGGGACATACTCTTTCACCTGCAGCCACCTTAGAACTGCTCTTTTCCTTTCTATAGCCTTACACACCACTGGCAACAGAGAGATAATCAGGAGGACAATGTCTTCATTTAGAGATTGATGGTTCCCCCTCCTTTCTGGTAAAGGCCTAGGCTTGTGGCTGGAGATCAGCTGGGATCCAAGGGCAGCCAAGTAGCTCTTTCAATCCACAATGGGATGGAGCAGCCATTTTAATAAAAGGGAGAAAGAACTGTTTCCTCTGTGGCTGCAAAAGCTTGTAATTGACCTGGCAGAGCATGCAAACCCTGGTTTGTATGGGAAATGTTCTCTTTTCCCTTACACACGTGCTCCTTTGTAATACTGCTGGGGGCTGCTATGCTGCTGTCTGAAGTATCTAGCTCTTAATTAAGTGCAGCAGGGTCTGTTGACACAGTGAGACAGAACAGGAGACTGCTGGTAAAGCCCTCACCAAAGACAGCTTAGACAATGCAGCCAAACCTGAAGGAAGATAAAGCAGCTAAAACAGAGTCACATCTCCCCACCCCCCAGCATGATCAGAGGAGAGTGAGAAATCCCCAACTCCAAATCCCACTCTCCTTTTTGCTCCACTCGTGACCTGGAAAATATGAGTGTCTCCCTAGATCAGGCTCCAGCAGTGTCTTATAAAGAGCTGCAGATCAAGGTGAATACTACCTGCTAAAGAGGAACTGTTCATATGACTTTCATGTCATGATCTCTGCTGGGCTCCTCTCCTGTTTGTCCCATGGGCTGCACAGCCACAGATCCAAAAAAAGGGATCATACCCCAAGAGCTAAGTATTAGGCATAGCAGACAGGTGTATACAGAAATAGGAGGACACAAGGATTGCAGCTGGTTTTGTAGCTATGGTTTTACTGAAATTCAACTTCAATGAAAAGCTTAAGTGAGCTGAACCAGAGATGGAGGAGGGAACATAAATTCTCAGAGCGTATATGGATTACCTGTTAAAGGTACATTGACTGTGCTGACCCAGCATTAGCTGTTCACCCATTCTGGGTGACTGGCTCAAAGGAGGGGGATCTAAAAAGTTTCTTGAATCAGTGTGTTAAAATTCAGTATTCATTGCATCCTGGCTTCACTGAGTCTCTTAGTTGTGGGGAGAGGCACCACTGCTTTGCTTCCAAATTCTAGTCAGGAATTTCCACCCATTTCTTCTTCCTCAGTTCTTTTTCTCTGGTGCCTCACTTCCTCTTCAGCTCCTCTCCTATTTCCTTTCTTACCATCTGTCCCCAAACAGTACCCTTTGCCTGCTGCAAAAAAGGTGTAAGTATTGCCAATTTGTGCTTAAGTCTCTTTTCTTCCTCTCTCTTTATAAGATACTGAATCACAGAAAACAGAGCTGGGAGAATCTGCCTGCCTCAAGGCAAGATTGCCTTTGCCTAAATGATTTGTCTAACCTGCTATTAAAACCATTCAGAGATGGAGATTCCACAACTTTCCTAGGCAAATCTATTGCCTAAAAATTTACTCTTGTTTATGAAATAGTCTGAAACTATAATCTGTAGCAAAGGATTATCTTATGTGCTCTACAGTACCAAAGCTGGGACAAACAAAGAGACCCAAGTAATCTTCTGCCATCATTCCAGGGTCAGAAGAAGTCCTTAGAGCACAACCTTCTGGGTTTAGTCACAGCAAGTCTCCTGGCAGCTCTGTGTACTGAAGTTAAGCTGCTTGAGCTGGTTCTGATATGTATATGCAAGGCCCCATGGTAAACAAAAAAATCAGTATCTTAGCTGCTGAGATTACAGGTCTGAGTTGTGGCTACCTCCCTCCACACTCAGACATCTACAATCACACCCACACCTTCCTTGGAAATGATCTTGGGTTTCAGTTCCAGAGGAGCATAATCTAGGACAAGCTGAGATAGGTTTTCTAGGAGACGACTGGCTTTGGTGGGTGGTTGGGATTACTTTTATGCCAGCATAGACAATTAGAGACCTTCAGATGATTTAAGAGTGAAAATAAAGTATTTTCTGTCTCCAGTGCCATAGTGAACACAGCTTTTCCCAGGTGGACACATTTCTAATGCCTCTCCCTACATCACACTGCTGGTTGAAAGCCCCAGGACTTTCACCATGGATCTTTGACTCTCATAAAAGTGTTGGGGGTTTTTGCCTAGCAGGAAACAAGTCAAGAGTCAACCAAGGAAATGTGTACTCTGGTTGCATGTGCTATGAGGATATCAATCCTCAGATCTAGTGTTCTGGCCTCTTCTTCTAAAAGAAGTTAAAAGCAGATGCATATTTTCATAGAAAATGCAAATGACTCTAGTTTCTATGTGTATGATCCATGGCTTGCTTAGCCCAGGCTTGTGCAGCAGATCTAAAAAGCTCAGAAACATCTTTTCAGTTGGTGCCTGGTTCCAATACTCAACATGATAAAATGAAATCAAGCCCTGTCCTGTTCATTGGTCATAGCTGTGGTTCTGGAACAGAAAGTGTTGGGTAGTCAGTGGAACTTAGCTGAGAGTGAAGAGGAAGCATAGGGTCCCACCTTCCTTCCCTACCCACTATGTTGCTGGTGAATATTATGATTTATTTGCTTGCATTATTTCTTCTCCGCTGACTGCAATCCTCTCTGATCTTCAGACAGAACACTGATGACTAATGAGGTGTACAAGTTCCCTAGAGGAACACTATTCCTCACTTCCGCCTCTGCATAGTCTGGAGGTCTACTGAGGACAGAGAAGCACGAAGCCATTTTGTGCTGAACAGCCTAATCTCAGACGATGTTCACCAGTGGTGGCTCTAGACAATGTGTGACCAACGAGATCCCAACAGGCCCCTAATTTAAAGAGTCTTGGTTCCCATTACATGTGCTTCAAAAAGCTGTACGGCAGTCTGTACTGTTCATGAACATATATCCGTTTAAACAGAAGGTCTTTGTTTATTAAAAATAATGGCCTTTGTCCTATACCCATGCTTTCCTCTTTGGCAAAGCCACTTAACCCACCCCCACTGAGGTGCAGGATTTCCTTTGGCTGACTTACTTTATACTTTTTGGCTATGGAATGAGCGTAGGTTTCTAACATGAAAATGATTGACAGTTTCTTTGCACATACCCAGCCAGGCTCTGTTGCTAGAATCAGTGATGGTGAAACCATTGACCTCAGTGGAGTTTTTCCCATTTAGTTCAGCAGTGAGTTTGGCTTTCTCTTTCTGTGCATATAGAGTTACAAACCCCAGAGTTGCTTGAATTCACCTTGACTTTCACTGCTATTAAATGAGCATCCATAAAGTGAATTTAGAGGAGTCAGTGCATTATTCTGTTCAGAACAAATAATTAGGTCCTTTCACCCAAAGGATCCAAAGACATGGCAAGAGCTTAATGCTGTCTGCCTAGTAACAATTGTAACAGATGCTGTTGAATGGTAAGGTTATTTAGAATCACAAATTGAAGTTTCCATCCAGGAATTTCCTTTTCCAAACGAACCCAAGATTCAATAGATAAATACTAAAGAATCAAAGTTATCATTCTTATAATAATTATCCATCATTCCACACCACATCTTGCCATCAATGTTGTTAAATCTCCAGCCTCCTGTCCCAAACATAAAGGAAGTTGGATGGGAATATTTATGGCAGCTGTTAAGATAAGACAAAAGGCGTCCAGCTGCGATTCTGAATGGCTTTTTGCAGCTGCACATGGCGGTGCTGAGACGGCCTTGATATGCTGCTTAGTGTTCCCAGATTAGCTCCCAGTGAAGAGCATAAGCCTCTAAGCTGAATGACGGTGAGTGTCTCAGTGTTCTAACTTTTGCTTATCCTGGGAATTGAGGTAAACATGTTTGGCTGCTTGGACTGTGAAAAATATGATTTGCCATTGAAATGCGTCTGGCCTAATTATCTTGAGGCCAACATTCTTAGCTCCAGAGTGATGTGATCCTCCTAAGGGTGTGATCTCAGGCATATGCCCTTCCCTATGAAAGGGGCACTGAGGATCTGAGTCTCATATAAATAACAGTGTAACGCCCTATGCCTAATGCTGCTGGAAGAGGCTCTTTGGTATCTGAGAACTTGAATCCCATGAAGAAAAGTTGGTTGTTTGGATGATGTCCAATGCCAATCAAGTTTGCACAGGCTGGGAGGAATCTGGCACAGCTCATGACTGACCCTGAAGAAGAAGATTATTGCCTAGGAAAGGGTGCTGTACTGGGCCAATGATGCATGGCCAAGTTTGATGAATTAATAGGATGAGGAGGAGCTTATTTGGGTCTCTCTGGAATATTTTCGCTCCTCAGACTAAGGTAGTTGCTTTCCAACATGCTCTAAGCCTGTAAATTCCTTCTGGCCTGAACAATATTTTTATTATTATTATTTTTAAGCATGTAGACTAAACACGATCCATACATCTCAGAGCTGCCCAATAAGCTCTTTCCCTTACATTGGGAAAACAGGGCCCTTTGGATTGTTTATAGCCAGCTCCGTGCTTTGGATAGCTGACTTTGCAGGACCTCTCTTGTTTTTTGGTGCCACAAGGGAGGCAGTAAGAAGGTCACTGCACCCCCAACTCACTGTGCTTTATTCTTAGTGACTTGAATGAGCACCACACATAAACTGCTGGGACAGCTTGTCTCCGACAGGACAAATTCCAATTTTGCACTAAGTGGCACAAGTCCAGAGCCAGTTCCCTGAAATCAGCAGAGTTATTTTGGATCAGGACTGAAGAGAACATAGCCTAAGGTCAGAATCTGAGTCAAACAATCCTCAGAAGCTGCAGAGACTAAATGGTATTTACTTGGAAATCCAAGGCATATCTGAAGATACTCAGACTTGAGCTGTCTGACCTGACACAGCTGAAAGCTGGTCTAGTTCTCTCGCTCCTATGTGGCAAGAGACTTATAGCTTCTCTGGCTTATCAGCAAGGACATTGATCAATTTGCCATCTCTCTACAATGACTTTTATACTGACTTTCACAGGGTCACTGGGATCATCTCTTTCTGGTTACAGTAGTGGAACCAGCACAGGACATGTTCAATGATGGATAAATAGAGCCTTAGGTAGAGAGACAGGGACTGAATATGGATGAATGAATAAATGGAAGTATGGGTGGTGAAGAGAAATAGAAAGAACAAGAGAGAAATGAGTCCCTTCCACAACACCTTCAAAAAGCTCTTTTTTTGCCTCTGCTCCTCACCCCCCACCCCTCAAACAGCAACAAACAGTGGAGGGAAGGATTTTCTATTCTGCAGTAACATTCATGATACACATGAATAAGAAATCATCAACTGAGTTTTACCTTGACATTATTATTTCTTGCCAGGTACTTCTCTGTCTTTTAATAAGGGCCTTGTATTTAGTTCAGCACTGTTTGTAACTTCTGGGTACTATCCCAGCTCTGTAGCTAGAAAACCTTACATAGGCATATTAGCTTCTGCTGCAGAAAACCTAACTTGGCTTCAAACTCTGTCCTTCTTCTTCACAGTGAAAGGTCCCAGACTGTTTGAAATAAGTGGAGAAGCTAGTCATTAGAAATCCACCGTATGTATGCATATGCATTAAATTCATACAATTACATACACCCACACAAAATACATTCGGTTACCTTTGATCAGAAGTTAAACTACAGAACACCAATTTGTTCTCGACAACATCAGTTCAAGCACATCTTCTCCAGCACTAATGATTCTGCCCTTTAAGTTTAGTCCTAGGATTCCAGAAATCCTACATCAGTCTCTAGCTCCACCACAGTTTTACCAAGTGACCTCAGAAAAACAGTTTAATCTACGAGGATCTGTTTCCCCATCTGTGATACTTACTCCCAGCCTCCCGGGAGGTTTGCCAGGATGCTAGATTTGCAAGAGTTGTTTAGTTTTTGTACTGGTACAGAACCCAGATATCACTATGACCTGTACCTCTCAGGGCTTTGCAGGTGAAACTTGGCTATATTCACACCTCATCTGGAAACTTCCAAACAGGGTGACATTAGGTAAATTCTGAGTTCAGAACTGGATGGCAAAGAGGTTTCCTTCTTGTGGTCCATTATATGTCCTTCAACACTCACTCCTACGTTTTCCAGAGCTGTTCCCAGACTTTTATGAAAAACTCGTGAAGTGGAAAGTGACGCAGCAAAGCTGACTGAATGGCTTCATTTAAAAGCCCTTTAAAAAAGCTATTACATGTTAGAAACAGTCAGCAAGACAAGATTGCAGAAACTATTTTAAAGCTTTTCCTCTCCTCCTTGCCATTACCAGGAACACTTCTTTCTCACATATTAACCCTCTCTGGTCCAGGAAAGCCTGGGCTAAAAACTCACAGGAAGGTTAAAAACAGGTCCTTTGGGTTCAGTGGGGACAGACAGACATCCTTTCTCAGCAGATGCCTGCTTGGTTCCAAATAAATAAAAAATATTTCAGATGCTTTTTAAGTAAAAAGTTTTGAATGATCAGAAACTACCTTCAAAGTATTTTTCAAATGTTACTAATAATAACTAATTGGTAAGGATTTTTTTTTTTTTTTAAGAAACGATGCTGACCTTTTTGTTCAGATTTTGAGTGTAAAACTAACCAAAAAGCCTTCCTTCAAGTAAAACTCATTCTTCTTCCTGTTCTTCTGGTGAAGTTTGGTTCAGATTCTTACGGTACCACTGCAAATCCCTATTTAGTTAAATTCATCTTTTTTCATAATCTAGGAATATTCTTAATGGCTTAATAACAAGAAGTACTAAAAAAAAGACTTGAATGGAAACAGGCTTCACTTGCACCCAGATATCAGGTCTTTACATTTTGGTCCAGACATTCAAAACAAAGTGCTTGCATCTTGATTTCTAGATTAATATCGAACACAACTGGTGCATATATCAGTAGATGTTGCATCTTTGTATGTCATGCCAACTTCTGTAGGCATTCAAATATGGACACGAATGCCTATTTGAAGCACACATCTTGGAAACCTGTCTGTATTACTGTACTTAAGCTTAAAAACAATTCCCTAGAGTTTATGTAAAAGCAAAAAAGTTTTCTTTTCCATACCAGTTAGGAGAGAAAAATCAAAAAGCATGAAAGAAATTAAAGCAGAGGTATGATTTATGTCAGTTTTGGAAGGACCAACAGGTAAAGAGTGGAGTCCAACCCAGGTATTTGATATCCATTCTATTTCAAAGGTGAAGATAAAGTTCACTCAGCTTTGCTTAAAAATTATTATTTATTTTTAATAAAACCCATTCACTCACTGGCCTGTTGGCTTGGCAGCCACTGCTTAATGCTGTCAACTGGAACATCTGAGTTTGGGAATAAACTCAAGTTCCCAGGACCTAGGCTGGTGGAGGGTAAGTACATTTGGAGATGCTGCATTTGAGTCCCTAGAGGAGGGAAAATGCCTGTAAAGTTCTTCAGGGATAGAACATTCATGGGGCCTTGTTACAGTAGGCTCCCTTATGTCTCATTTGTGTGTCTTCCTGCCTTGGGGAAACGGCACGAGTGGATGGGGCCATGAAGGGAATTGACGGCAAGCAACTAGTGTTTTTTTCTGGGCAGCAGAGATCAGGCTCTAGATGTTGGGCTTTTTATGCCAGAATATGGGAGAGAAAGAATAGTTCTTAAAAGAGGGAAATTAATTAGGGCCACAAATACCTCTGGGGTGACTGGCATCTTAACCCTGTGGGTGCTGTCATCATTGGCAATACCTAGCTGAACTGTGGGTCCTGCTCTCTGTTTGTGACCACAGGTAGTGGAAAGTTATTCTGTCATAGTGTGACATTAACATTCATGAGTCAGATTTTAAGAAATGCAGCATTTTGAATGATACTTTGTGTTATGTGGTTACCCATCCCTTAGGAACCCAATCAAGATTCACTACCTCATTATGCTGAGGACTCCCTTGAGTCCTTGGGTAGAAATGCGATTGGCTCACATTAAGCACAGGACTAATGTGAAACATTGCATTCAATTCAGCCAGATTGCATTGAACCACTTTTCAGTAAGCTGTGAAATTCTTGCTGGATTCTTCTCATGAATGGGACTTTGGTCCAACCACAAGAAACTCTCTGAAAAGAGAGAGTCTCTCTGCCTCTTTCTAGGTCATCCAGCTAATTGCATTGATTTTCAACTGTAGCCCTGTTTGTAAAGAGGCAGCAAAGACACGGATTGTTTTTTGCCAGGAAGATTTCTTAGTCTCTCTTTTGGGAGAGCCATCTGGACTCCAGTTCATACTTTCAGTGCCATTTTCCTGGGCATCTTACCTATCCCACTGTTGGGTTTCTGTGGCAGTGAAAGTCTCTGGCATGGCTCTCATAATGTTAACATTAAACCCATCAGTTGTACTTTGGGCAACCCACACATCTTCCTTTCTGATGCTAATTTGGTTTCCTCCCTGGCAGTCTGAAGTATCAAAGCCAATCCTTTGCAGCATTTCTTCAGAACAGGCCATTCTAAAAAAGGGCTGGACACCATTTCTTTCCACCTTCTAGTGCTGATGTTCCAAGTCACTCATTATCTCTCTTCTATTTCCCCTCAGTGGACAAATAGAGTCTTTAAGAGAAAAGAAAAGAATCCAAATGTCCTTTGGTGCCAGCTATAAAAATTAAAGCCCAGTTGAATCAAGATATTTCCCTTCCTCTCACATTCAAGGCCTCCCTTCTGCAAGGATCTAGTCTTGCTCTCTCTGTTTCTATGCTTGTAACCCACAATTACAGCCTCTGACCTCAGGCCGCTTGAGAGAAGTGAAACCAGAAGGGACATCTTGCCTGAAATTGGGTAGCACTGAGGTTGGTGGCTTTGGGCCTTAACAGGATATCTCAAAACTCTTTTGGCTATTTAGTGGCAGGAGCCGAGTTTCTGAGGTCGGTGTGAGAAGTAAAACACTTTCCTATGAAAGCCAGCCTCTGAGTCCGGGTCAGGAGATGGGCTGGATGTTTTGCAGCATCGTGCTGTGGGATTCGGTTGGGTTACCCAGAAGGAATTGGCCTCAAAACTGGCCCTATGCTTCTTGCAGAAAGATTTTGCCACTAATGCTTTGCAGAATTACATCTACCAATTATTGGCTGATATTTCGTAGCAGAAGTAATTTGTACTTGTTTTTCCCCTTTTAAAAAAAGGAAAAACCACTGCCTTTCCAAGGGAACATCAGAATGCTTAACCAATAAAGCATTTTCTTTCCTTCAGGGGAAAAAAAAGCATCCTTCTATTTCATATAGATTTTACATGCATTGCAACACCCTTTTAACTTTTCCAGGCTTAGATTACAGTGCCTGCAGTCCTGGGATTAAAGCTGATTTGCACCCCAGAGCAAAGTAAAATACTGTCAGACTAAGAGCTTTGAAGGCCTTGACTTCATTGAGGTTAATGGAGTGCATCCTGTTAATGTCATCTCAAGGATGGCTCAAGGGAAAATGGAATAATGTCAAAACTAAGCAAATTACAGGAAAAGTGACACTTAGTAGTGTTGTGAGGTTTATCCTTGGGACAAATATCAAAACCTGCCCTTTGCCGTATATGCTACACATTTCTTCAATTTGTTCTGAGATGACTGATTGGACTAAATTTTTCTATATTCTGCCATAACAGAAGATTAAGCTTCCATGTAAATCTTCCTTTCAAATACCCAATAGTAATTGCAGTTCTGAGAGTTCACTGAAGACTTTGGTCAAGAAAAGACAGACCCAAATGAGGAATCAGTTCATCTGATATAAACACAAATTTTGCCCATGCTGAGGAACTGAGATGTAAGGATTTTGCTTAAACAGCCTTGGTGTGAACACTGCATTATTACCAGTGGATGGCTCTATTATGGTCAATAAGTTGACTTTCTGAGAAAGGTTCTGTCATGGACATCTCCTCATCACATTTAGTATTTGCTTCTTGTGTAACCATGGCCAGGTTCCTGTCTCCCGACTTTTGCACCACCTTTCGCACTTTTGCACCTCAGGCTCAGAATAGAGCCTGAGAGCATCTCCTGGCCAAAAAGTATTAGTCCCTTACCTCCTATAATATGTGCAACCACCTTACAACTGAAGAAATGGCATCACTGGAGAGTAATATGTCCAGATTTGGTGAAAATTTCCATTTGAGCTGTTGTTGGAGAAGAGGGAAGAGGAGGAGACTTGGAGATATTGTGACCACAGGATCCCTTCTTCGAACATGGCCTTTCCATGCAAGTAGTTTGAGCTGTTTCAACTGCCAGGCAATAGACATGTTACAGCCCTTAGACAAGACATACATATTGTGGCAAGTGCAGATTCTAAAGTGTAAAAACCAGGATGGCTTTCTCCTTGTTTATGTCATGTCCTATCCCTTCCTTCTTCCTCCTCCTGTCCCTATAGCTTTGATGTCACTCTCCAGCAGTGCTATTTCTTGAGTTGCAACGTGGCTTAACAGTAGAAGGCTGAGAAATGCCCTTTTGGATCAAAACTTCCAAACTCACTGAGAAGTCAAGGGGCTAGCAAGACCAGCTACCCTCTTCCTCCTCAGATACTCTGAAGGTTGTCCTAAGAAATTATTAGGGGATTCAGATACTTTTCAGTACTGTGGTGGGCACCTTTGCTGCTTAAATGGGCCAGAAAACAGAGTCTAGGTAGTAGACTGACTCCCTTTCTGTTTGCTCCTCATTAAATGTTCCAGCAAATGACTTTGCATTCAGTCCTGTGCTTATTCAATCCCACAAGTTTTGGCATTCTTTTATACAGTGAAAGAATGAAACCCATTTCAGGCTGGAAACAAATGAATTTAGAGAGAACCCTTACGAAGAGTGAATTTAATTAAAATGAACCATTTGGTCAAGCTGCCCAATCAGAATGGATAAATCCCAGCAACAAATTGCCCATGAACAGACAAGGGAAAAGGACTATTTATTTGAATGACTTCACAGCTGGACTCACACAATATGTACATTTGAAAGCAAAAAATGAAATACAAGTCATCCAAGAAACAACCTGCTATGAATCATTGACAAAGAAAAGCATTCGCAACAAGGAGTCTCAAATAGCAAAATTCTTGCATGAGGCAGCATGTTTCAGGTTCAAGTCTTACATGGGACCAAGGCTTCTGAGTGGACCCTTAATGTAAAATGCAGAAAAAAAACTCCCATACCTTTAGCTGTTTCATATTTGGGGCAAGACATGGGTATTAACTCCTTCCTTTCCCTGATCTGTCTGATGACTTTTTTGGAATGTTGACAGTTTTGCAAAATCAATGTCTTCTTTTCCTCTTGGGGAAGGCCTGGGCAAGGGTGACCAATGCGGCCTAAGCAATGCAAGCAGAATGACTAAAATCCTGTACATAGCTCTGAACACATAATCTAGGCTAAGTCACAGGGCTGGCTTGCCAAAAGGACACGAATGAAAACCAACTTCAGTTCCTGCTGGCGGCAAGCTTGGAGGAAAGATGATCTGTTTAAGTCTAGTCTCTTTCCTTGGGCAGTCCCTTGTTCAAAATGAAAACTAAAATAATATCATAGTGCCAATATGTTTACTGAAAAGCCATGCATGGCGCAAGCACTGTGCAGTCCAGATGACTATCTGCCAGAGAGTCTGCACGGAGAGGCACGGCAGGCTTTTCCAACACCATGCACTGTCTGCATGCTCTTCTTCTAGAGTCTCTGTACCTCTGCAGTCTACTGTGCTCAAGTAGTAATGGCCCTAAGGACCTGAAAAGTTCCAGTTTAGGCTTCAACCAAACACATTTCTCCCGGGAAAGCAAAATGTGGAGCAATTCAAAACCAATTTCTCCTTTTCAGTTCCTTTTTAAGGAGGCAATCTGTCAGGCAAGGGCAACATAGTTCAGCCTGAAAGAAGGATAGGATTGAGGCTGTGTCTCATTTCAGGTCCATTTCTAAAATCTGATGGTCACTGTGAAGCCCGGTATACTTTTTTCTGCACTGGGAGAAAGCAATGTTTTTTTCCCAGCAGCTTAGAGGACTTTTCTGGGAATGAGAGGGCATTGGGTGAAAAGTCACAGCTTTAATGGCAAGTTACCCAGGCTTTCTTTGTTAGGGATATGTGATATATTTGCATGTCTACGGAATATTTGCCACACTCTTCCATGAGGCATTGAAGCCAGGCTTTCAAATGCTGAGTAAATCTTTATTCCTTTTTCATGCCCAGTTTAATTTATTCCATCAGCACTGGCTACATAAAGACATAAATCTTCCCATGGAACAGTGCAAAACAACCAGCATCAATTTGTATTTTCTAATGACTGACCTGCAACTGGCAGGTGGCCAGGAATGAGTGCACTTCATCTTGTCCTTAGGTTTCATATAATAAAGTGAATAATTGGGGTAATCAATTTGGAAAAAAAAAAAAAAGCTGCACCTGTTTTGCTCACAGCAGAATTTAGAGAGTAGAACCTACCAGTTAAAGGCTACAACTTCCTGGTTGGTAAGAGGCCTTGATTCATGCAGAAACAAAGAGAGGTCCTGAAGTTCACGGGGAAAGCAAACACCTTGGATGTTCAGCCATATCTCCAGAGCTGTGCAGTCATTTGTCACTGGAGATCTGCAGAAGGACAAGGTCTCTCATGAGGTTTCCAGCTCCACTGACTGGGGAGTGTGACAGAAAAGCATGGGAAGAATCAAGTGTCATCCTTTCTAGCACCAGTCTTTAAACTCTGCATAGTGCTATTGACTTCAGCTACTCTGAACATTTGCTTTAGCAGAGAGTAAGATATGAAGAATTTAGGATGCTCAAGAGAATAAACATTTCTAAAGTAAGCATCTTCTTAACAAAAGTGCTCTTGAAATAGTCTGGATTATCTCCTTCCCCCTCCTCTTTCATGTCTTCTTATAAGAAACCTCACAGGAGGGAACAAGCCTGTATTGGGAGTGGCTTCCTCATGGTTTTCAGACAGTGGCTGTGGGTAACCAGTAGCTTGAAAGAGAGGAGCCCATGGATAACATGCTGAGGAACTAATCCAAGATGGATGTGAGAGCACATTCAGAGACTTCTCTTCCATACTGGCTGGCAGACTCAACAAGCTGGGGTGAACCCTGTAGTAGACTTGGGTCTTTAATTACTTTGGGTAAGTGCATGCTGGTGAGGGAAAAGGGTGGAGGGACATGAACCTCATGCATCAGTCAGAGCCCACTGCCTTTGCATGCACGTTGCTATCTGCAACGTGAACTGAAGGAGCAACTGCAGAGGTAGTATGTTGTTACTGTACAAGAACAGATGGTTAAAGGGAGATATGATACATTTATGTCTCTGCTAGCCAGCAAAAATGTATGGATATTCAAAATCCTGGCTCCTCTTCCTGATTCTGGGAGGAAATGTGGCCTAAGCCAGTGCACTCAACACAATCAATCACTTAGATTTAGTGTGCAATCTTTCTAAAAGGCAGATTGTCATAAAAGGGATCTTAGCTCTGTATACATCTCTTATAAAACCTTTCCACAAACTTATTCTTAAAATATATAAATGGTCCCTATCTGTCTCCTCAGGCAGTCATATAGGGCTGACTTTAGTGGAAAACTGAAACAATGAGGAGTTAAGACTAACAACCATAACCTTCCATGAGGTTGGCAGCTCACTGCATGTTTCTGTAGCTCAAAGAACAAACACTGTTGTGACTACCTATACTGCTGTTTTTTTGCAGTTATGCCTTTCTGTTTAGGATTTCAACTCATCTGCCTGCCATGTAAAAAGTTTATAGTACAGACTGGCACTTTTCAGACACAACATGCAGAGACTTTGGTGGCTGGACCACATTCAACTGTTACAAGCTCTAAGGACCACATGGACATTGCCATGTCCAGGGGCTTAACCCCAACATAACAGCACCTTCTTCTTCCCCAGTTCATTCCCTCTCAAGTTTCCTCCTGAAAGCCTTGAGATTTCAGACTGTTTCAAGAAAAAAAGTTAGGGAAAAAAATGTCTAGTTCAGAAGAGTAATTTATTTTCCTCCATCTCTTTTTCAGAAATGGCCAGACTGTTAAAACATTAATTACCAAAAAAAGCCTCCACCAAAAAAAAAAAACCCCAAACCTGCCAGAAAAAAAGCCAGCCTGCCTGAGGCGGAGCATGAACATGGAAAGTTTCAGTCCAAGTGATTAAAATTTGACAAAGCTATAAATCCATGAAAAGAAGAACTTACACTGGAGAGTGTTAAGAAAAGTTTAATACCCATATTGTTATTCTCAATGTTAATTACATAATGCGTTAATAAATGCGTAGGGGTTATTATTCACAGAGGTGTGTTTGGCCTGTACTGCACTTACTGCCCCTTAGGAATTCACTCTCTCACAGCATCTGCTGGAAGAAATGCTATCTGCTGGGCAGACTCCGCTGTGTTGTTTAGAACTGCAAGAGAGGAGTAAGATCCCACGTAAGGTTATGAACCCCTTTTCACCTTGTGTTATGCATCATCAATCTTTAAACATGATGTTCCTGTTCACATTCAAGCAAATACCATATTGCCATAAAAGTTTCTTTAAAAAAAAGTATAATGAAATCATCAAACCAGTTATAAAGGTAGCGAACAGAGAAGCTGATTCATTGTAATAAGCTCAAATGACAGATAATGATCTAAATACCTCCACATTTTAGGAAAATGTGTACCTGGAATCTACCCAGGGCTTTCACAATGGGCTGAACCAGCTCCTTCAGACTCTGGGAAAGTTCAGACCCACATTCCCACTCCCTGGCTCGGAACCATCTCAGCTTTGATCTTGTGTATATTTCATCAAGTTGCACACCACTGGTTCCCCATTGTGGCTCAGGTCAATTGCATCATTTAGGAAAAGTACTATGGAAGGTGTGGGGAAAATAACCATTTTTGGTCCACACTCACAAAACACACACACATACAAAGTAAGAAAAAAAAGAGAAAAGAAGGAAAAGGAGAGAGAGAAGGAGGAGGTGGCATGTGATATCATGTGAGCCATTTTCACTAAGATGCGTTGCTGCAAGGGTGAAATGCTGCCATCATGAGATTCAGCCAGAAGTTATGGGCCTGAAGAGGGGATTTCCCAATGAAATTTTGTGGTTTGTGTTATGCAGGAAGTAAGACCCTATGAGTCTTAATGGTCACTGAAAGCTTTAAAGACATTTCAGCATGCCTGCAAGATACACTCAGAGGAGTTTCATTGAGCAGGCAACTACAACTTGCATCCCAGCAGATGGATAACTTCCATTGGCTTCACATTTGGTTGGGCAAAAACCAAGACTTGGGCTCCCCATTCCTGCCTCAGACTGGAACCAGTTTGAGGCTGCAGTGATATTTCCAACAACATATTTGTTTGGTTCTCTCCATGAGCTCAGCCTGAAACCTACTGATTTGGAAAAATGAGCCAGAGCAAATGGCCCAGCTTGGAAGTGTTTCATAAGTACCGATATGACACATAGAAACAGGAGTTTGCATGCCTAGAGGAGCAGGGACACCATAAGGGATCTTTGAGCAAATTTGCCTTCTACTTGTTCAGGGCACTGAAATTATGCTTCACAAGGCTCTAGTCACAGCTTCTAAATTTCCCAGTTAACCTGGACTTAATCCCACCAGAAAAAATTAAAAGAAAAAACCTCCTTGAATGCATTACATTCTTTAACTCAAATATTTTACCAAAGAAGTGCCTTTTAGTCCCAGCTACCCAGCTTACAATGTCAATTTAAGAAATGTTTTGTGTCAGTGTTTTCAACAGACACCAGAAGAGATGGACTTTTCACTGGTGAGCACTGAACAAATGAAACAGCTGCATCTGCCCCACACCTCTGTTCCTGCAAATGAGGCCGTAAATGTTTACTAATCTCTAAGGAGCTTGTGGAGCTACACAGGGAAGGGCCATAGAGAGCAGGAGACCTCCTCTTCCTCATTTCATTCATCTTAATCCCATCATAGAGCAGTGACTGAGAGCAGTAGGCTCCCTGAGTTGTGATTTCAAAGGAAGGTAGTCCTATATCCATAGTACAATCCGGCTCTAATGACTCCTTGGTAAAAAAGTAACGGGAGTTTCTTAGTGGTAAACAGTATTAATCACCATTTCCCATTGGTGCAGCCTATTATGAAGCGATTAAAGACTGTTTACAATGAGGGAGGGAGGGTGCCATGGGGGTAGTATTTGTTTTGACAACCATTCATTTCCCAAAATCCCTGGGAACCATGTTCCTGGTTTAACTATACGGAAATCTCTGAGGTCAAAGGACCGAGACAAAGTATTATTCCTTCCTCATTCCCTTGTGCCACAATCTACTTTCTCTGTCTCTGCAAGCCAGTTTCAAAAAGTGACACTGTCTACAAAGACCCTTAACTTTCCCCCAGAAGGTGGTTGCTGTCTACTGCTGGGACCCCATGGCCTGTGAGAAGGTTTTGGAATTTGGGTGAGCAATTGGTTTCTCCAAGACCAGTTTACCCAAGTCTATTTAATTCTTTTGGCTTTGGGCACAATCTTGTGTTACTGCCCTCACTCCTCTATTCCCCAATACAAACATTATGAGGCAGTTTCTTTGTGGAATAAAATGCCTACAAACACTGCAGGTTGGTTGCCTCATGCCTGGCAAACCTCCAACAGCTAACCCATGTCCTGCTCATTTTCCAGGAACTTTCCTTAAATAAAATTAATTCTTGCTTAGGTGGACTTTTATCATCAAGCCAAAAGTATAAGGATCAGAGCCAATTAATGATTAGAAATAAACAAAGCCAGGGTGATTATTAAGTCCATTTTACTGGTTTTGGAATTTTCTTGTGGCTGCAATACCAAATCAAAGGGATTTCCCACCCTTCCTAGCCCCAAGTACATTTTCCTTGTTGCAAATATCTTAGCTCTATAGTTTTTCCGAAAAGAAAAGAAGACTGAAAAGTACAAAATTGCATTTTTCTTCTTCTCCAAATATGAAATGTAACAGCTTGGGTGTGGTGGTGTTCAGCACTTTTACAGGGTTTTGGCAGCAGTGGTACTTATCAGTGCTTGCAAGCAAGTTGGTGCAACCAAGACTGAATGAAGACTATCCCACTGTCGCACTAGGATGTATTCAGAGTAAGAAACCATTCACCATGCAGAAGTTGTCTTACTAGACCTGCTGGGGGAAAAAAAAGGAGAAGAGAGACAAAAATGCTATTTTAATCTCACAGAAGGGCAAACAAGACAGGAATGTTACATAAGATGTCTGAAACAGGGCTTAAATACCACAGTTTAGAACTCATGAAATATAGGAAAAGGCATGATTCACATATGCACTCTTCCTCTGGGATCTCCTGCCAACAGCAGGAGCTGAGGATAGTCAGCACATTGCAGGATTTAGCTCAGACTCTCTCTTCCAGCAAAGTGGATTGAAATTGAGATTTGTAATACATGTTCTACTGCTGCAGGAAAATTTCTGAGGAAAGTGCAGTGCTGTGCTAATTCCAGGTCTTGCACAGGGCACCAGCGTCTGGACTGCAGAGGAATAAAACGTGATTGTGAATAGGTGCAATATGCAACATCAGGAACAATTAACTGCAGGGGCAAGATTTAATGGCTTTTTAAAATTTCCATCACTCAGCCATAGGGAGGGTATTTTTTTTTAACATAAACCAGTGACAAATTGCTGGTGAGAACAGAGCCAAAGGAATGGTTCTGTTTTAACATCAGGAGTTAATCGACCCAGCATAATCACACACTTTGGTTATATTTATCTAATATAATTCACTGAGAAAAATTCTTGAGTCAAAATAGCAGGTTTCCAGAGTCAGTCAGGGAGCCTGTTAAATAAATAACACGTTTTGAGGGGAAATATATCAAAAGGAAGTTTCACGTTTCTCAAGCAAAAGGTCTGAGCCCTGGCATTTTTCTCTCTGCTGTTCAATTCCACAAACATCTGAAATAAGGCAGTCTGCTTGCTACTGAAAACTCCCAATGAAACCAGAAACTGAGGGAATATCCCAAAGGAAAAGACTGGATGCTCTGGTGAGGCACTGCACAAAAGCTGCCCCTTGCGTGGCTGCCTTCTGATTTTCTGCTCTGGGAAAAATTTCAATGCCAAATTACTGAGTTTAGCAGCCGTTTTCACTCTGGCTAGGCCAAACTAGGGATATAAAAAACTTCTAAAGATAAAATGGCTTAGTCAAGAAAGAGTGTCCTTTAGGTATTACACTGGAATGATAAGTTTATGTCCCCAAATGATCAGCTCTCATCATGTCTGCATCTGAGGCAAACAAGCTATTTCTGAGGAAACTTGACCAGATACTGGGAGAATTATTGCAGGGGCTATAAGAAACTTGGTGTGATAATTTACACTCTTGCTCTCAGGCACCTGAGCTAGCATGAATATCTCATTCCTGCACCAGATGAATATGTCAGCTTAGAGTCTCCCAGGTAGAGATACATGACCCCTCTTCAACCAGGCACTTTTTAAGATAAATTTGTCTTCAAGAACTACTACCAAAAGATGCAAAAAAGAAAAGGTTCTCTGGACGTTGTTAATTTAGGAGAGCAGTATTTATTCTGAGAGCATTTTTGGTGGTTGCTTTCCACTACTTAGTCCACTGAAGTGGGCTTGTCAAGATCATTTTGTCATTAGTCCCTATGCTGCCAGTGGCTGAAAGGGCACATCCAAAACACAAACACTCCATGTGGCCTCCCTTTCTTTTACTCCTTTGGTAAACCTCAGCTTATGACCAACTTCAGAAATGGGATTTATGGGTCATGGATCTTTAACTTGGCCATTCTTATGTTTTTATGAATGATAAGTTCTTGTTGAGGATGCCAGAGAAGGAAAGCACCTCTGCTGGGATTTCTGATCTAGGGCAACATTCAAGGAGTATTTGAAATTGAGATGGTTTTACATAGGTATTAATTGAAAGATTCCCTGAAACGCATCTCTTCCGTCTTGAACGCAAGGAAGTGCCTAAAATTTTGGACCATTTTTCTCTGCTGGTAAGGATTCACATCCAGGATAAATATGAGCACTTCCACAGAGCCTTTTCTAGGAGCAATGCAAGTGTAAACTGAGCAGATGATTATTTCCAATAGTGGCTTAGATCTTGCACAAAACAGAATAATACAGCAAAAGGAATTTTGGAGAGATTAGGAAAGACGTATTGCGAGAGCCTCCAAATAAAGAAAAATGGAGTGGGGAAGAGCGCTATCTGGGAGACCGACAAGGATACCAGAGGGGATGGAAAACAAGAGAGCTGGCCAAATCAAGTAACAAAGAGAGTGTGCAACTGATGATCCAAGGACTTTGTTAAAAGGCAGCCAAGGTCAGGGAGACCTGGAACAAAAAGACCCAGGGAAGACCCCTCCAAAGTGCTGACAAGGAGGGAGAGAGGTCAGTAAATGGAGACACTGCTGGGAGCCTTGCCTTGGACCTTGCAGTGAGGTTATTTGAAGAAATGGAAGAAAACTCTTCCGAGGGAAGAAGAGAACTGTGAAAAAGATTTCTTGAAAAAAACAAAGGAAAGAAGTGGTTTTGTCAGAGGGGCCCCTTGAAAAACTTGCCTTTTAGAAAGATCTGCAAAGAATTTTTTTCTCCCTCCTGGACTCTTACAAAGTGTGTTCTGCCTAGGAAGCTCTCTGCAAACCAGCCATGTCTCTATATTTTCACACGTTCTGTGGCTCTGTTCCCCAACACACAGCTGAGGCAGAGACTAGAGGACCGAGTATAGAGACTTTGTAATAGGGGCTTATCCCTCAGCCTCAGGTGGGTATTAATTACTCTGCCTGGCCCAGCTTGGTGCCAATGGCAAATAAACACAACGCATTGATCTGCACTCAGAGGGACTGTTGGATTTGACACTAATCCCTTTTGATTTAAAATTCTTTACACTGTGGAGGAGGTGAGTGCATTTTGTCAAAACTAAGAAACACTCTGCAGACTGGAGAAAACACTGAAGCATCTTACAACAGGCAATCTTTACTTTGCCAAAACCTCCAGAGAGCTTGAAGCATTTTCCTGGTCCCTTTCCCACAGCATTCTTCTAAATGTTAATCCCATTCCCTCTACTTGGATATCTCTGAGCTACTGCCCCTTCCTAATGTCCACGCTTCTGGAGAAAGACTCTCAGGGGTTTTGCACAATTCCTGCAGCAGCTAACCTGAAGGAATACCTTCATACCTCTTGCAATAAGGCCTGCCCAACATCTTGGTCAATATACATTTCCTTCAGTAGAAAATGGACATTTTCTCCTCCACTCCTCTCAGTTATCTCAGTAGGTTTTTTACTATCAAGGGACTGAAACACACGACTTTTCAACCTCTACTTAGTTTTGCACTTGCTGTGATGCTCTTTGAGAGTTTGTTGGATGAGTAAACATTTGAAAACCAAGGAGCCTTGGCCCAGACTAGGTCCATTGCCCTTTTTGGTTATGGTGGAGATCTACGTGGTGTGCAAAGGGTTACCTAGAGAGGTCTTCTGGCTGACACAGCCTCCTCCCTCAGTAAATGCTGCAGAGGGTTAAATACATAATAAACCCAGTGGGGAAGGAGAAGAGAAGAGAGGGCTAGCCAAGCTGTTCCTTGTGCAGCAGTGCCAAACTGGTTATTTATAGCATCCTGGACTAGAGGCTGCCATTTTTCCTTTTCTCACTCCCTGTGAGGTGAGAGGCATTTTCACTCTCCCCTGCTCGCTCTCTCATAATTTTGGCAGCTCTTCTCCTTGAACTTGACCAAACGCAGCCAAC
This sequence comes from Aquila spilogaster, assembly GCA_024606505.1. NCBI lineage: Eukaryota > Metazoa > Chordata > Aves > Accipitriformes > Accipitridae > Aquila > Aquila spilogaster. The sequence goes on from JANHGO010008122.1 coordinate 24,819, forward strand.
CTCAACACAGCTGTTTGATAAACAGAAACAGAGGCAGCAAGGCCGGGCTTTGAAGAGGCTTTTGCAGAGCAATAACTGAAGGTTTGAATAATGGTGCACAGTTGGCTGAAGGCTCCTCTCATTTGGAAGGACATCAGGCACAAGCAAGAGTTCGTCAAATAATTAACAAAAATGGAGAAGAGAAAGACGCCAAGACAAACAGGGGCTTTTCAAATGGTGCTCACTTCATGGCCTCTCTTCTAAACATTCAGTTATACATGTGCACATGCACACATATTAAAGGAATCACCTCATACATGTGTGTTTAAGCAAGCTTGGTACCATGGTGAGACCTCGGAGGAAGCTCTTGACAGATCCAGGCAGAAGAGAAAATGTGACACAGGTGAGACAAATTGGCTCTTTATCCAGAAATCTGAACATTTCACCCACCTTTTTTCTTCCACATTCTGCCTTCCTGTGTACAACTTACAGATACAAAATGGGGTAACAGTAATAAAGAACAAAAAATTAACATTCAAAGCTAGAGGAAAGTGAAAAAGACAAACTATCTGCTACTATCTGCAAACCCCTTGGAAATATGAAAGACTGCCAAGAGGATTTGCTAGCCTAACTGTGCATATGCAAGTTCCCATCCTCTGATGTGGTGAGTGTTCACAAAAAGGAAACTTCTTCCAATATGATGGGCAGAGGGAGGTACTGTTATATTTTTAAAAGATATTGCTTTCCTCACCTGGGCTTTTAGGCTTTCAGGATTGCATCAGGATGTGGAAAAGACTTAAGAGGAAAGGCTGCTGCTCTCAAGATGGGTCAATACCCACATTCTGGAGCCTCTGGGACATCTAACTCAGAGCTCAGTTCTAATTTGCTAAATTGGCCTTTTGTGTTAGAGTTGGCCTTGGACATCTGGTAGTAAATGAGTTTCAGCCCTGCTTATTTAGACATCATCCCTTAAAGGGGAAAAACATCTGATGAAACCCAAAGCTCATGTTAAGACATATCACGCCCAAAGCTTATGTTAAGCCATATCACCTCAATGAAAGCTTGTTCCTAAATAACCACTCTCGTACATTGCCCAGTCATGTTTTCAGTATCTCGGGAAGTGGGTTTCCATTCTTCCCTTTATAGCATTTCCCACTGATCTGAGAAACCCACACCAGAAGCTTTGGCAGACTGTTTTTTCCCCTCTCCACCTGTAATTTTTTCACTGGGGGGGAGGAATGAAGTAATGAAGGACCATCCCATAACTATATTTTTTCCTCAGCTTCTAGCAGAGGCAGGACTTTGAGGTTCTACAAGCAGCTAGAACAATTGCCTTCTGTGAACTCAACAGGGGATTAATTTTGCACAAGGTGTTTCTGAAGTCTTGCAAATAGTTCCTTAATTTCAGTGTCAGTGAGTGCCTCTGGCAATAGGTTAACAAGAGTGTTAAAGAGAGAAGGCTTGTCTTTCTTCAATGGGCTGACGGAGTATGGTCATTAGCAGTCCCCACTTTCCACCTACAGAGCCCAACCTGGAGTTCTGTCTCCGTCACCTGATCAGCCCCAGTCCCTTTGAAGGCATTTATTTCTGCACTCACAGTGGGGCATGCCAGGTCTGTAGGACTCTGTCCATGATGCAAACATTTTACTTGGGACCCAGGCTCCCCTCTGCATCTTGCTAAGTTCTTCCCTTGCTGAGGAAGCACAGGAACGTATTAATGCATAGCAGGATCTGGGATCAGGCTCTACGTGGTTGAGAGCTTTGTGGCTAGGCTTCCATTTCCTCCAGGCAGTGATATTTAAAGATGTGATCAGACCTTGAAAATGTTTGGGACCCGATGGGGGTTATGGGAGACCTGCTCCAGCACTGTTTGGACTGGCAGGAGAAATGCAGCATCCACCATCTGCACTGGTGGCATGGTGCCAGGAAAGGTTTTTTTGGGTGGTACTTAAGAGAAAGACAAAGTTTTACCCTGTTCCAGGCCTCAGCATTGGATATGGACACAGGCTGTACTAACAGAAGGCAGCTTTTACTGGCACAACAGGTCATGCAGTCCAGGCCTAACACTGGCAGAAAAGATCCAAATTAGGGCCAGCAACAAAAGTGGGTTTTTGGACAGTCATCTCAAAAGAAGGGGACCTGAGACCAGTGATTTACTGAGCAGCCCTTAGATGCTAACCACTCTCAGCACCTCTAGGTATGAACTGGATTTAGCCTGGCAATTTCTGAAGTAAAACACTCCAAAACCCATTACCTCCTCTCTTCACAATCCCATCCATAAATGTCAACTGGAGGTGCAACCCCATATGAGGGACCGAGCTCATGACATGCAAAAAGGGACTGCTGTTTCAGAGTCATGACAAGTCTGACAGTGCCGTGTTCTTGGATTGTCTCCGTGAATTTGACAGCAGACTAGCAAAAAGGATATCTAGATGCTTTCCCTCTTTCCAGGATATATCCCAGGGGCAAATTGTTTTATCCACAAGGTCCTTGTCTGTGAAAACAAGTGAAACTAATGTGTCATTTCTCTCTTCCTAATCCATCACTCACTGTAGCCTGGCAAATGTCTTTTCAGGCATTTGAAAAACCATTAGTGCAATTCTTTGGGACTGTTTTTATAAGCAATGTTCCCTTCCAGAGCAGGTACCATACAGTGCAGGATTTTCCATGTGATTTCTTCTCCTCTCAGCACAAGGAAAACTAGGCTCCAGGCACCTACAGAGGTGTTAATCTGCTTTCTTTGCAGTGTATAAAATAACAATCCTTTGCAAAATTTCTTTTCAAGGGGTGCAAGACCTACTGCAAGATACAGGCCTAGTGACGAACTAGAGGGGGTTCCAGTGTGGCTTACAGTAAATAAATAAGGCAGTTGAGAAATTTGGCTGAAGAAAGGGAATTCATGAGCAAAAGCATTGGATGGAGCTCTTATCACTTCTGAAATGTGCTGGCCTTTGAGCTGACTCAGCAGAGAAACAAAGATAGACACCTAGACTATACTTCTCTAGAAAGGTATGTTGGAGAACCTATAGATGACTGCCAGCTGTGGAGGACAAGTGTGAAAACCCTCACCTGTCCATAAGTCGTGAGGTGGATATGTGGTATTCAGCACTACCAAGAGACCAGTCCAAGTGTGATTCTCTGTTTCTGTACACAAACAAATAGAAATCAGAGTCATAAAGCCATGAAAATGTGATGAAGAGACTCAGTTCTGTCCCCATGTGCAACCTAGTAGCTGCAAGGTGGAGAGAAGATCTCTAAGCCTTTCACGCTCAAACTGTTTTGAAGCCAACATGGTGCAGCTTCTGCAAAGTCACAACCATTGACAAACATAGCCTAAATCACACCTGTATTTGTGTCCCCTGTAATGGCTGAGATGGTTGTCCTGGAGGAAGAGATGCTAACGTGAATTTACCTGCTTATGGGCAGTTCAGGAGCCTGCTGAGGAACACAGTGGGGTTACGCTATCTCTTTCTGTCTCAGTGGTGTGACAGGTTCATCTGAAGAGGACAGGCTATAAAATGCTGCTGTAGCATGGGAAACATCCTATTGGTAGGTAAGGGACACGAAAAGCTTATGTCCACCACTGTTCTCGGAGCCTTGAGCCCCAGGATAAAATCCTTTGGCATTTCTCTGCCTCCATGCAGGTTATCTAAAACTGCCAAGCGGTAAAGTAACTGTCTGTACAGAACTGGAAGCGTTTGCTGAATGCTGACTCATGGCTTCAGTCCCCTGTTGACAAACACACAAGTCTGATTCCCTCTGTGTGAGATGAAAGGAGCAGGATGACTTACACTGTGGCTACTTCTTTGACTGAGTCAACTAAATAATCTAGCACAGCTGTGTCTTCTCCTGTGGATAAGCTTAAACCATATTAACAAACCATTTTTTGAGTAACTAAGACCAGCTAGCATCTTCTGTCCCTCATTGACCTCTGTATGAACACTGATTCCAAATATATGCCCAAATCGCATCTAACGAACATGACCAGGCAGTCTCTTGATGTCATTCCTGGCTTATGTAGAGCACAGCACCACAGCATCCATTTCTAACCAGCATGCATCTGATCTATATCCTCTACCTTTATTGCTAATGATTCTTTAAAATGACCATGTGTGCATGCAACAAAAAATCAGGGAACAGTGGCAGCAAGATGTTTGTAGTCCACCTTCTGCCCCAAAGGATCTAAAAGATTGTTCGGGGTTTTTTTAACCGTGATCTCAAAAAAACCACCCAACCGCCAACACATGAAACCAAAACCATCCCCTGTTATAGGCAACTGCTCCAGTTACCTGGAGACATATGCAGCAATCCATTGAAACTCATGGAGGGGATGACGGAACAAAATCACTCACTTTTGGGCTTTGACTAGTCTAGCAGAGATGACCCCATTATTCAAACATGACCAACACTTCTGCCTAGTAAACAAAGCTGTGGCATTGGAGTCAGAAGGGCTGAGTTGCTCTCCTAGTTCTGTAACAACAGCTTGCTGCTGGATTCTCGACAAGTCCTTCTCCTCCATTTGGAAAGAAAAAGAAAAAGGAAAATAATAGCATGGGTATGGAGAGCTTGAAAATCATATAAAGCAAGAGGACCTGAGTGTAACTGCTACACAGCAGTGTCTATGGAACCACTGTGGTATGTTTGCATGGGCCCAATCCCATGAGCGTGGGCATGGACATAGGCTGACTGCCAGGAAAGGAACTTGTTTGTTGCCTTAAACTGGGCCTGAGCTCTGGTCCATCTGAGTCTGCACAAATGGGAATTGTAGATGATGCCTTAGGCTACGGTCCATCCCATCAAGAGTTATTCCAAGTTTAGCCTGTCCTAAACCCAAGCACAGGCATTTTAAGCTTGAGCTGCAGCCAACAGTGTGATGAAGCTATAAGCTATAGGGTGCTTAATTCTGTTCTCAAACCACTCTTCACCCTGTGGTGTAGACCTAACCTCTTTAGAGACTGTTGTCTCAGAACATCTGCAGACTCCTCAGCACCGATGGGCTAAAGAAATTGCAAAATACCAGGGGAGCGTGTGTGTGGTGGGGGAGCAGCAGTGCAACCCTGGCCAGACTGGCGTTTCCTTCAGGTCAGCATGGAGAATGTGCCTGCAATGTGCATTGGAGACTCACCAGCTGGGCTGTCAGTGGTCTTTCTCAGAAGGATCTGTGCATGGTGTTAGTTGCACTGCTCCACCGTGGGGCTGCTGGCCACAGAAACAGCCAGCCTTAGGCAGGGTCATCCAACTGGCTGTTCAGCAGAGCCAGCTCTTGGAGCAGAGGTTTCCTCAGAGAACAGCCCTGGCTGGGGAAGTTTATCTGATTTTACTCGCTCTGGATAAACACTGAACCTGGGTTTCAGGTTGGAGGACTTGTTTCTCATTGAATTTTTTCTGTCTTGTGCTTTCCTACAGGAATGACATGGCAAAAGGTACATCTTTCTCCTTTCTCTTAAATGCCTTTCCAGATTTACACCCTCCCAGCCCTACAGGCAGGCTGCCTACTCATATTTAAAGGCACAGTACACAGAAACCAGAATTACAGCTGTGCAGCCCACGCACTTATGTCTGCAGGACAAACATGTGCATCAGTAGAGTACAGGAGGCAATGAACAACTTTTTTCCTTCCTTTATTTTTTTCTTTCAGGTGCTATATGATGAAATGGAGATATGTAAGAACCACAGGAAGTATTTATTTTAAGTACAGGCTAATGCCATGAATGTTATTTGCATTACATGACAGCCCAATGAACCACAATATGAGTAAGGAAAGGAAAAACTAGTGTTTTCCTGACCAGTAAATCTCTCTGTTGCTTTCTCAGGTTTCCTATCAATGCCAATCTGCATTTCCTTGCAGACCATTAAGGATGTCAATAAGTAACAGACAGCATCAGTGAGGTTCAGAATTGTATGAGGGCTTGTGAGTAGATGCTGACATATTTCTGGGGGGCAGGAGGTGGGCGGATGCAGGAGCTGAGAAAGGAGGTGTTGGTCTGGCTGATATATATTTCCCTTGATATATAGCTGGTAATTTAAGCTCATCAAAGTGAAATCAGTTTTGATATCCTGAAAACAATGCTCTCTTTGTTCAGCTGCAAAAGGAAGACAAGCAGGCAGGCAAAAGCAAAATATTCTAGCACAAATATCCTGCTGGTTATCAGGCAGATAGAGAGAGAATCAGGCAGAGGATAACCTCTGTTTGAAATGGTCAGTGTGCTGGCAAATATCAGCATGAGTAACTGGAGTTCATCAGCCTGTACTTACAATTGGATACAGAATGCCCTACCCAGATATGGAGTGTTATCTTGCATTAAACTCTCAACCACCTGAACACCTCAAGAGAAGTGTGATTAAGTGTCCTGCTGACCAGCTGCTCTGTCCAGCTGAGAGTAGGCTGCTTTTCAGTAGTGGGTAAAATCCCTTCTATATAATGTCAAGTTGGCATCCTGCCAGGAGATAACCATCCCTCCTTTTGCTCAGTGAGTCACAGACCCTCTCACAGCATCTATAGCTGGGAGGTTTACTTGGTCTTCCTTCTCATCTAAAAGCTGCTGCCTCCCAGCTGTGGTCCAGGAATGTCACCAGCTGATTTGGCCATAAACTCCTACTCTCACTCCCTAGGATTTCGGTGAAGCGTTGCCTGATTGTCTGCTCACACTTTGCTCCAGCTGCACTCAGCCAATACCTGCAGAGGGGATGCAGAGATCCCAAGTGGCTGGTGTCTCTGTAAGGAGCATGGAGAAAGTGAGCCAAGAGTGGCCACCAACTCTGCTAGCTAGCCCACCGCAGGAGGTGCTTTGGAAGGCCCAAAGGTACCTTCATGGTGGCACGTCAAAAACTGGAAGGTGAGTTGGCTCTGTACAGGATAGGCACACAAGGAAGTAAAAGATGTAACATGAGCAACAATCACTTGTTCTCTCCCTACAAAGAAAAGGCCACCCACAGAGAAACAGAAGTCATCATTTTCATTAACCAGAGGGCTAGTTTAGTCTCTACTGTTCAAATTGGATGACAATTTCTTCTGCATCCTAAATTACAGAGAGGATGTAACTTCCAGAGTAACTGCATTTTGATGTCCCCACCCCATTGCTCACCCCTTCCCTCCAGGCAAGGATGACAGCAACAAGCACCACCCAACTTCTGCATTAAGGGTTATCCGATACAAGCGACGTCCGTGGCTCTGTGAACGTGGTTTCTCTGGCATGAGAGAAGAGGCCCATTTAGATTCAAGCCAGAGTCAACATGACTCATTGGCTAATACGTCCTTCACTGCAGGGCTCAGGAGGTCACTGTAGGTTCAAGTCTCACACTGGGACTTGGACTGGTGCTTCACGCTGTGGGGAAGGGAGGGGAGATGCTGAGCTCCTGGAGGTGCTTCCTATTGGAGGAGAGAGATTTTAATCTGAGATCCCTGCTGGCAACTCTTCCAAAAGGGAATTAATTACACCAGGGCAAATTCGTCCCTGGTGGGGACTCCCTTAGCTTCAATGGGGCTGTCATGGGGCTGATTCTGTTGTTATTTTGGAGGAGGGCTGTGTGCTATTTCTTTCTTTTTGTTGTTGGTTTTGGGTTCTTTTTTACTTTTTGGTTTTTTTGGGTGACCTGGTCTTCTGGCTCATGTCGCCTCTGGCAGTCAAACAGGTTCCAGCAGCCAAAGGTGTGTGTGTTTGTACGAGCCCTTGCAGACTTGCTGCACAAGCTTCTGGCCTGGCTAAATCACTACTTTGTTGCTTTGTAGACCTCTTCCTTTCAACTTTCTGCTAGGACTGGGGGAGAGGGGAAAGGTGTATACAGTCCATCTGTCTCTCCATTTCCCAGCCGTGCAAACCCCTAACACAGAAGAAGTGATGGGAGAGCCGCATCTGTCCCCCCTTCCCTGCACATCTAGCTCTTTGCTGCTTTTCCATCAGCAGCTCTGATTTTAACACTGCTCTCTCTTTGCAGAGAAATGCATGAAGCTGCAGGGGAACTGTTCACCATCAGCTACAGGCTCAGCAGGGGACAAGACCCTTCCCTCCTGTCATTTCAAAGGTCTTGTTGGAGTTTGGTTAAGTGGTCTTTTACAGAGCAATGACAGCTGGGGAATACACAGAAAAGACAGAGTTCTTCCACAGCCAGCTTCTGATTGCTTAAGCTCCTTTTTCTTGATGAAGCAGAAGGGAGTATTCATCCCTCTGGATCAGCTCAGTTGGCAGTGAAATGCAGCCAGCTCTGGGTGAAACCCAGGACTGTGTACAAGGAAGGGAGGAGAGTCCTCATTTCTAAGCAAAAGGGGTGACAAATTTAAGGGAAGGGGGGTGTCAGTGTTGTCTGATCACAGCTGGGATACCTCTGCTCTGGGAAAGGGGCCTCTGTGGAGTTCTTTAATTCCAAAAGGTTTGCAGCACCTGGTCTTAGAGCATCATCTAAAAATGAGAGAAAAGTGGAAGCTGTCAGAATCTCTCTTTGTAGAAATATGCTGAAGTATGAAATAGTCTTCCTTACAGACGCAACATCTGGGTGTAGAGTAACCAGTAAAAAGTATCCAGCCCTCAGCTCCTGCTGCTTCTCCCTCCCAAGTGGCCCCTTTTATCTATCCCCTGTAAATGATTCCAGTGAGCTGCTTTCATGATCACTTTGAATTTTCTTCCTTACTCTTTTCAAGCAAACAGGAATTACCATTCACTCTGTCAGTCACCCACTAATAACCTTGAATCTGTCCGCTGATCAAAATTGACAGAGGGTGAAAAGAAGTATTGTGTTCCTACTATTATTGTGAAAATAGGCAACTAGGGTAGAGGGAAGAGAAACCCTCTGAAGGGAAAAGTTACAGCAGGGAAAACACTATTTTTAAACACCAGAAAATCCAGCCAAATAACATTATGCCACAGACTCCACACTCAGTCAGTTCTGCTCTTCACAGGACTAATCATTTCTGAAGCAGTTGCACAGCAGATTTGACTGGTTGCTGCCTGACTGTCTCATTCCTCATTTTTCCTCTTAAAAAATCACTGTTGCAGGACCATGGGAACAGAAATAGTTCAAGAGAGCAATCCAAGGGACTACCACTTTGGGAGACACCTTGTGCTAACCTGGATGCCAATTCACTTAAAAGGACAACGAAGTGGATCAAAGTCATAGAATCATAGGATGGTTTGGGTTGGAAGGGACCTTAAAGATCATCTACTTCCAACCCCCTGCCATGGGCAGGGACACCTTTCACTAGAGCAGGTTGCTCAAAGCCCCATCCAACCTGGCCTTGAACACTTCCAGGGATGGGGCATCCACAACCTCTCTGGGCAACCTCTTCCAGTGCCTCACCACCCTCGCAGTGAAGAATTTCTAATCTACATCTACCCTCTTTCAGTTTAAAGCCATTACCCCTTGTCCTTTCACTACATGCCCTTGTAAAAAGTCCCTCTCTTGTAGGCCACCTTTATGGGGAGAAGTAAAGATGGGTCAAGTCATTTGTTTGCATTAAGTTTGTCAGCACTCACAGATGATGCTGACCAGACATTTTAAAAGTCTCCCTTCTACATCATCAGAACTGAGGCTGGATGTGAAACCTGGTGGTGTTAGTGCAACAAGATGCATTGGCAGCTTTGGCCAGACACTGCTGTCCTGTCTGATTCGCCACAGAATGGATAAAGGAGGATCTTCAGTGAGTCTTGCTCTGAAAGAGTTAATGTATTCTACAAGGAAAGCTGCCATCCCTCAAGGTCATTTTATCTCTTAGTTACATGAACTCTAGGAAAGCAAATATTCCTTCCAAGTAAGTTGCTGGTTTATCCAAGTGATGCTGTTACAGAAATTGTTGTATAAGATCCAGGTTTTTCCAGGGTATAGCGAGTGTGTGTGGTGTTTAGATTTAGGCTGTGTGCTGCCAAGCTACTGACTCCCTTTTTTCTTCCCTTTTTCCTCCTCCCACCCTCTCTCTCCCAAATCACAAGCCTAAGAATAATTAGTAAGAATAATAAATAAACAGATAAAAGTGGAAAACTTCCCAAAACCTGTTATCACACAAGCAGTTTCAGTCCAGACCATGCTAGTTTCACATCGAGCCTTGGAATTGTCAATTCTCATTACTTCCTAGTGTTGAGTGCGGGAGGAGAGAATTTAGATCTCCATTTTCCAGAATCAAACCCTCTGTTTAATGCGGTGGGGAAAGTTGAGATGAAATATAGGTCTCAGGGGACTTTCCCTGTGTGAAAGCTTATTACAGCTGTAACAAAACCTTCTAATCGGAACAGATTCTGTTACATGCATGATATTCTGGTCTTGGGCGGGGCAGGGGGGAATGAGAAAAAGACAACAAAAAGCTTTAAAAGCAATTAAATGAGAACCGCATTCATTCCCCACCTCCTCCTCCTCACTGCTTGCATTTGCTGTTTACACAGAACGTTCTCTCTTCTGCATTTCGCCAGGGGTCTTGTGAGATCTGTAGGAGTTTTGCTGGGTCAGGTTGTTGAATGACATTATGCAGCAAAGCAAAATTTACAAACTTGGATTCACCCACAGGAATGGAAAACTGTTTAATGGTGTTTGAAACACAGAATCCATATTACCATAGTAAGAGAGCCTAATGGGCTATCTAAATGCAATATTCAGTTACAGATGAAGACAGGGAACCACTTAAAATGTGTCAAGGTGTCCAATGCAATAATAAAGTTGCAGACAGAATAAACCCAAAAGCACAGTCCCTGCCCAAATCGAAGTGTCTTTGGGCCTACGCTGGTGATGTAAATGGCTTCACTAAAGCAACTGAAAAAAAAATTAGTGCCAACCTCTAATGTAGACACGTACAAGTTGTTTTCCTGTGGTTTAGCTTCAATGATTTATATTGGCTATAAAAGAGACACAGAGAAAATGTGAGGGGAGAAATAGAAAGGTATAAAAAGATGAAGTATGTTGCTCAGGTTCAGGGATTAAGTCACTATTCTGTGCTATGTCCACTGCTTTGCACTACCTCAGTTTCTTGTTCCTTGTGATGTTCTAACAGGACATGTCCACCTGACTGATTCCTTTGGGCGTCTTACCATGCTAAGGGTGCCCTGCAGCAGGGTGGTCCACAGATCACAGATAACATCTCTTCAGTTAGGAGAGCATGGAAAGGGACTCGTTTTAAGATTTGGAGAAAAGACCCGTGAGACAGACCTTTGGGTTCTGTATACCTCCCTCCCAGTGATTTGCTGGATGAGGCTGGGAGTACTTTTGCTTGCTAGTGGTGAAGTAACTACCCAGTGGTCACAATCCAAGATGCTGGGAGTTTTGAATACCATGGGGGTACTGGGTGAATAGGGGTAGATTACAAATGTGCTTTTCAAATTCTGTTTTTACTGTGCCAATGGCTCAATGAGCCATTTCAGCTGGTGACAGACATCTGAGAGAAAGATGCCTTAGTATATGAGCCAGTGTTTTATTTCCACAAACCAGTCAGTTTGTGTCCTCAAGAGAGGCTTGTCAGCATGGGACAAAGGCTGGCATAGAGTTTGTCACTGCCCTTTCGGGAGAGGCTGGCACTCAATTCTTGTACCCAAACCTTAGCAAATAAGAAACAAGCTATCAAGCTTAATACCCCTGGAGTAAGGGGTTACTTGTCTTAATGTGATCTTCATCTGAACCTGCTGGGTGATTCACCAGAGCTTTTCTGGGGCAATTCCACCTCCTTACTCTTCCTTTGTTTAGACATTCACTTGGGAAAGAACATACTGCAGTATGCAATACCAGTGATGTTAAACCCTGCTGGACTGTAGGTAGATGAAGAGCAATGAAAAGATGCTTCCTGCCTCTTAAGATTTGGATTCCCATCTGACCCTACTCTTTTGTCTATTGTAAGCTCTTCTGGATATGGATCATGTCTTGTTTCACATAAGTCTATTGGTTGACATGAATTTGGGGAAGGATTAGGAAGTTCCCTCTCCAAGGGCTACTGTGACACTACTAAAATAAAAGCAGCAAGTGCCCTGGTGTTCAGAAGCAATCCTGCAACAATGGTCATCCAGGGAAGAGATCAAAAGTCATCTGGTCCTCCCTGCTATTCATGTGAAACACTGTCTGCATATGGGGGTTGAAGGAAGCAATCTCTTTTTCCTTCAGCTCTCCCATGGATAGCTCTCCCTTTTCTCTCCTCTCCTTCCTCCTAAGAAATACAGGATAAAGGCGGTAAAATTATAAAGCTGCCTTTTAAAGCTGCTCCATGCTGTGAAATGAAACTCAGATAATGAACATTTCTAGCCCAGGCAGAGCACTCTCCAAGGTGTATTTTTATCTCCACAGTGCCAGAGATTAAATGTACATTTATCTTAATGGTATCACCCTTTAGTGTTAATGGAAGCTATGTGTGTAAATCCATGACCATCCAAATGAGAATACACTTTGAATGATCACAATAAATCAAAGTAAATGGAAGACCCCTGCAGGCCAAATCCATCCCCAGAGCAACTCCTGAGGCTTTTAGGAAGCTTATGCGAAGCAGGCACAGCAAGAACAAATACAGTAAATCATGTCACCTGTTTTATGATTTCAAAGTAGTCATGATGATGATACTTCCAGTTGTAACAAGGTAATTTGCTCTTAAAAATTACTTGCAAAGGAAAAACATCACTGGAATTGGTCATTTTGGGATCTCTACAGTACCTGGAGAAATGGACTCAGTTGTTTCTTTTTATAAAAAGGTGTATTTATTGATATGATTGTAATTTATAAATGCATGTTCTTTCTGTCTACTTTCCTCTCAAAAATGGAAATCTGGCAAGATTAGGACAATGAAGGTATCAAAAAAATGATGCCTACTGGAGAAGGGAAAATACATTTATTTTCAGCTGCTTAGATCTCTTTGGACTGATGAAATTTTGTGAAAATGTATCCATTTTAAACACAAAACCTATTAAATTCTCAGCAACAACTGCAATTCCCTTTTCCAAGAAATACAGGCAAGAGAGACATAAAAGAATGAAGAGACATAGTGTTCCTGAGTCTGTAAAGTAGAAACAAATATCATACAGTATAATATGTTATATAAAGTCTTTTGTGCTTCATTTAGGCACTATGGAAGTAAAAGACAGACAAACCATTGTCTTTTTCTAACTTGCAGATTATTATTTTTTTTAGGTGAGGGACAGTGTAACTTAAAGAACACTGATGAAAACAGGGATAAGTATAAGACAAGAAAGGAGTTTCTTCTTCCAAAGGAGTCTGCAACTATCCATATGTAGAAATGACCTGGAATTATATTTCAGACTTCATCAGCAACTCTGCGTTTCTTGAAAAATACATGAATTCCTATTGCCCACAGTTCCCAAGGAGAACTGCTTGAGCAGAAAAATGAGAACTGGGAAGTTAAATATTTTTGCTGGTTTTCATTGTGAAATAGAACAAAATGTAGAAGGGAAGACAGAGATCATTGTTAGCTAAAAAGTGAAAATATCAGCGCTTAGGTAGTTTGATGGGGACACAGAAAATGTCCCCTTTTGAAAAAAAGGCTCTGAAGTTCTCCTTCAATCTGGCTGGTGCAGTGATCTCTCTCTCTTCCTATATCACCTGGCTTTAAGGATTGCTGTGTCTTCTAGGTGACAAAGTCAATGCTTATCATCAGCTTCCCCCTGCTGTGCAGGATGTATCCAGCTTGGTGGCAGCATCCTTAAATAATTCCTCATTACAGCTTTTCAAGGAAGAAAGAGAAAAAGACAGCTCTCGATGTCTCCATCCGAGGTCTTTTGGATCTCATAGATCAGATATAGAGCAGGCTAATAGGGGGTTAGGAAATCACCAGCCAAGTACCCAGTCATCTCTGACCATTTTAAGGAACCCAGTGTTTCTACACTGGATAAGTCTCAGCTGGAATAATGCATTAGAAAATGAGAAGTATGTGGAAGGCAACAAAGAAAATTCAGGCTATTTTCGGTTGGCATAACCTGCTATACAGATTTTCTTTTCCCCTCTGGATATTGATTAGAGATTTGCAGGCCGATGAAGGTGAAACCCCCCACAAAAACATTCACTTTTCTTGTATGCATGCTTTCTTTCAAAGCCTTTTCTTTTGAGGGATGGGAAGAGGGCTTGGAAATAAATTTTCTAGTTTCAAATCTAGTTTTCTGTTCAGCTGTCCTCCAGTATAACTCTAAAATTAATTACTGTGCTAATGATTGCTCTTCAGAAAGATCGTGGCCATTTTCTACCCCTGGACCTTGCCCATTCTTGTTTCTTCAAGAACGTATATGAGCTTTGTGCCATTAAATCTCTCCTGGTTTTTTAGAAACCTTTTATGCGTTTCCTTATTTACCTAGGCAACCCTGGGCCACCAAGCAGTCCGCAACAACCTGATCCCAGGAGGAATGTGAAGTTGCTATCAAGAGCAAGAGGAAATTCTTTTGCACTTTCGAACAATACTCCCTGAGTTACATCACTGCAGAAATGGAACAAGCCATTGAGTTAAGGTCTACATCTAAAACACACCCACACTGCAAACTGTTCAAAACTGACTTACTACTTTGAGTTAAATAGAAGTCCCTCCCTCCAATATCTATTTCTGGAACTCAAAATATTAGTTTGTAGTTGTTTCCGTCCTCTTTCTCCACTTCCTGAGTGCAACCAAGACTGAAAGCCCAAGAGCCAAGAGCCAAAAAGGGCAGTTCTTGGCCCAAGTGACAATCAGGAAGCACTGGATTTGTTGTGAGACTAATTAAATTTGCAACCTGTTTCCACAGTGGTGAGAGGATCACAGAAGTCAGCTGGGAATTTGATGGGGACCTGCATCTAAACAGAAAGACGCTGTGCTGGAAGTTAAGCTAGGCAAGTGCTGTTGCTGTCCCTCCATTGACACCAGTGGTACTGAACTTAAAAAAATGGACTTATACAAAACTCTTTTCTGAAAAACCCAAGACCCCGGGGACAAAGCTGGGGGAGTGAACAAATGGGGCTTTTTCATCCCCTCCAAGGAAGAGGGCATGCAGCTAAAGAGCAGCTCTTCCATCCTGCCCTCCCTCTTTGAGCTGGCAGCCCCACCTGTTATGAGCCAGGAGTAATCAGAGAGACAAATGGCACAAGCGGTATTTTTGCAGGATGAACCCACCGGGTCAGCTGGAGGCCTGCTGTAACCCAATATCGAGTTGTGACTGCAGACAGACGCGATGCAAGGCTTGGTGGAGGAGGGTGGTGAAGGATGGGTGGAGGGAAAGCAGGGCAGTCCCAAAGGAGGCAGAACTTTGCTTAAGAGACTTCTGTTTCCCTTTGGTGCCCCTGAAAAAAATGAATAGTGGGGATTGTTGATGAAATGTGTGAGCCAGGGTTTGTTTAAGGGGGAGGATAAGGGAAAGCGGTGGGGCAGGGACAGGGGCAATGAGAACACCACTCGCAGGAACAAAGAGCACATGTGTACACAGGCACTGTGTGCCCAGTCCACAGGGGAAGGGGGTCACACAGAGGTATCTGTTTCGTTCATTCACCTGCTTCTCTCTCCTTTTGTGCATAGTAATCAGAGACCCACACCACTTCAGAATTCCCCCTCCCCACCCCTCCTGGTCCAGCACCAGCACTGGACCAGCCTGTTTCTTCCAGGGAAGCCTATTGTCTGATCATGACAATATGCCTCTCATACAGAGTCAGAGACTTAGTGCTGAAGGGGCTGCCTAGGGAAGAAACACCTGCAAGGAGCCACAGCTGTGGTGCAAGCTGCTCTCCTAATGCTCTGTTTAGGATTACAGCACTCCAGAGCATCACATTACCCCAGTGGCTGCACTGAAACCTGGTATTAATTCACGTCAGCAAGGATCAGATTTAGCATGTTGGGAGGGGGAGAACTGTTATTATTGTTTCTAAAACTGCTGGAGCAAACTCCTAGGACTGGTCTTTCATTAATCCTGGCAACAGCCAGAGGAGCTGCTTTGTTCCTCCACACCACTGGCCGCTCACCCTGTCTCCTCTTGCATGAATGCCCCTAAACACAGGCACTTGTTTTCATGATGGGGTTACTTGCTTATTTTTGGTTTTGATGTGCCTAAGTCAGTAACTTTCAAAGCAAATTTCTGGATATTGTGGAATTCCTTTGGATTGCACTGCAACAGAACAGGGTCTTCCAATACCGGGAGGACAGCTACAGTGCGGTGGGGGATCACCTCTTGTCCATGCCCATGATGGATTATCCCAAGAGCAGAAAAAGGGAAGGAGGGTCTGAGCAGTAAGAACAGTGGAACTCTGGGACAGATTTGTGCAAGGAGGGTGTGGAGTCCTCATTGCCAGGTAATTTTAAGAATATCTGTTGGGTAGATCTGATTTTGTCTTTGGGTAGGGACGTTCCACATGCCCTTCAAGGTCCCTTTCAGCCTGTTTTTTGATGCAGCCATTATAAGGGTGAGGTGGAGTTACTTTTCTCACCTGAAAATTTCTGGTAGAGTACTTTTCTTCCCTTTTCCTACCCACCCCACCTCTTCTTTACTGAGAGTTGCTGAGGCTGTTTCTATCTGAGCAGTATATGCATTCCCCAGCCTTATGGGCTGCACCTAGAGTGGTGTGTTTAGTTGTCCCTGAAGGGCCTCATGAGACCACCCCAGTGTTTTTCCACGCAAAGGGACATTCCACATATGTATAATTGACCCCGGATTTCAGGTGGCGCTTTTTGAATCCAAGGAAACATAACCGTCAGTACAACCACCACTGCTCAGTACACCTAGTGTTAAATATCACCTGAATGCCCTTGTAGAGCTTTGGGATGGATATGGAAAAGGAAGTGAAAAAAAGTATTTGAACTGAAGCCTTCAGAGGCTGCAAGTCCCAACCATGTTTGTTAATTTTATTTACAGTTTCAGCATTATCCTGAAATGTCATTAATATCGACTGTGCTACAAAATTCGGAAACATACCAATACTTAGCTAGAGAGGGGTGGACTAGAACAATAGGCACAGAGATGAGACATAAGGTCTCGTGCTGTATGCAGTGCCAGGGGTGAAGAATGAGGACTAGCACATCATCTACTGACTCCTACATGACATTTTTTTGTGTAGAGGAGAGGAGAGAATACTTCTGCTATGTGTTAGAATGTCAACCTTGTGTGTAGAAATCTTCTACAGATCATCCAGATTTGTAAAGCCAGAAGAGGACATCTGAATATCAGGTTTCACCTTCTGTACCAACACAGGCCATCAAATTTCAGCTTATTACTTCTCTACTGAGCCTGAATATTTTGTTCCGGAAAAGCATCCAGGAGATGGGAAATCAAGTGCTTTGTGTGGTGCTTTATTCCACTTAAGCTGGTGAACACTGATTCCCTTCCCCTGCCACACTAGTGTGGTCCCATGCCATCCTGATGGGAACCGTATGCACTGCAAAGGATAGTCAATCTTCAGAGGTATTATTGGCATCTAATGATCAAAGTACTGTAAGATTGACCATCCATCTTATCTTATACATGCCACGCTGCTGCTCTCAGCTGGCAAACATTGCAGGCAGCTTTGTCATCAGTCAGTTTGGGATCATATATAGTGAGTTACAGTGATAGACTGTCAGAGCCTGGCTCCCTCTGGAATCAGTGGAGAAAAGTAGCTGCAACCTGTATGTCAGAGCACCTATTGTGGCCAGTCTGGGTATAGCTCTCGATTCTTATTCCTCTGGTAGGTCTCCTGAGCCATAGGTAGATCTCCTGCTGATGCTGTGTTTTTAGCATTATTGCTTTCTCTTCCTTTCTGTGCTCTGACACCTAAATTTATTGATGTTCATTTTAATCCTCCTGAAAGGAAAAAAAAACAAAAAAGAAGATCCTGCCTTCAATATACAGATGTGTTTTTTCTGAGGGCTCCCAGGGTTACACTGTTGTGTGTGCAACCTGAAGGCAAGGCTCTGCCAAACTGATTTATCTCTTCAGTGTGTTATCACTCTCTGGACAACATGACTTCATACAGGGCAGAATTAATGGGCTCCTGATAGAGTCACAGTGCAGTTTCTCAAAAACCACTCTGTCTGGGAAACTCCAGATATTTCTGAGAAACCCTGGAAGTAATTAGGTGACTCCAGGAAAATCCAGGAAGAGAACTCTGTTGGGGTTGTCCAGGCGTGTTCCTCTAACCTGGGTTTGGATATATCAAAAAATTCATATGTGCTTCTCTTCACTGCAGATCTAGGGGTTTGAGTACAATAAGTAAGTGTTTGGAGGGCAAGGAAGGACCAACAGAAGAGGCTTAGTCAATAGTGGGGACTACTTTTCTCTCAGACAACATCAGACGCAACAGGGTATTAAGCTGTCCTGCCTGTGGATCTGGATATGTTTGTGAGAACACACACAGAAGGGAAGGTTCAGCAGAGAGCACTGAGGGAGCCCTTCTGACGAGACATAACTGCAGCTCCAGTTGCTCTCGATCATTTAAGATCACCTGGCATTTTCTGCAAGAAGAGTAGATGACCAGTGTCTGGGTAGGATTCTTGTTAGATTAGTTACTTTGCTTCTGCCGTCACCGTCAGCTGCAGGCACATGCCTTTTCTCCTTCGTTTCCTGAGCTTTTGTAAACACTGTGCTGTGAAACAGCTACTTCCACTCCTCTCTATATTTCATCAGGAAGCAAATATCTCCCCAATATGCCTCTTGGCTGGATTTGCTCAGAATAAAAGGTGTTGATGCACTGTCTCATACCAAGCAATACTAACAAACCAAACAAAAAGGAACTTCTCTAAAGACAGTAAGAAAATAAACAGCTGTAGAAATAGTGAGCATCATCTAAAAATGAAAACCATTCAAAATAAAGTCAATTTGTTCTTTTCATTGGGACATAGACAATCAAGTAAGTTGCCTGACTCTGTCATTACAGCATAGAAAATCCAACATCTGTATAAGTGATGAAATTTCATAACCTCCCCTGTATAACCTTGCTTGATTTTGACACTTGTGACTTATGATAGGTTTAGAGGTCAACCCTGAAGCGTGAGTATTGTTTCAATCATGCTGCTCCCTCTCATGAATTACGTTAGCAAGGGCTTGGTCACAGTTATCTGTGTAACAAAGAAATATTGTAGTAGAAGTTGTAGCAGCATGGTAGGATAGTTACTGTGGTGATGTAGTTAAAATGCCTGGGAGAGAGATTTTCATTGTTGAAAAGTCTACATAATAAAGTTTAATGTAGTCCATGGGACACATTTTTTTCTTAGGATTTACGAGTGGAGCTTGGTGAGTGATACATATTTTGGTCTGGTCACCAAAATGGAAAATCAGAAGGGAAAAAAAGGCTCAACCGACATGATAATCTTTTGAGTTTTTGGATGAAAAATAAAGGTTGATTTTGGATCTGAATGAGATGTTTCATTGGACTGAAATTGGAAGACCTTTTACACTTACTAATTACTTAAACCATTTAGAAAGTTGGGGTTTTTTTTCTTTTGTTGCTTTTAAATGCAATGCCTATTCTTAATTGTAAAGTACCATTTCAAAACCTCTCTAAAAGTTTTGTTTGGAAAATGCCTGAGAGATTTTGAAAGATGTCAACACTGATATGTTCCTTGGCCAAAAATATTCACCACACTCTGCTCAGTTTGGTGATCTCTTTAGCCCTATCATAACACCAGCTTTTGGCACATTAACTATTATTATTATTAATAATAATAATAATAACCATAATATCATCACCCAGCTGTGCTTAGAAGGCCTGGGCACCAGTCCCAGATCTGCTATGACAAATCTTTTCAACTCTCTGGGCTTCTGTTTCACCTCCCACTCTTTGGCTCTCTTATCTAGTCAGATTTAAAGTCATAGGGTCAGGAACTCTCATATACTGAGCCTCTTATGTACACATGGATGCTTGGATTACCGCTTCTGCTGCAGTAACATGAATGGTGGATTTCCTGCTCCATCCTCTCCTATCTACCAGCTCATTAGAGAGAATTTGGAAGTGTCTCAGCCTCCTAAGACAGGTAGTGCCACAACAGAAGGGAAAACGAGGGAGCAAAATTGAATAGCAAGTGTTTTTTGTTTGCATTCTACATGCAGAGATTGAGTTGTCAGTTTAGGGAATGGGTGAAACCAAACTGTGACTATAAGCACTGCAGCCAATCTTTGCTCAGGTGTGATTAACTTCTATGTGAAACAATGTAGTATACACCCAAAATACTGTTTGCATGGAAGACCAGCAAGGATCTGAACAGGCTGAATGTAAAATATAAAATAAAACTGAGAGAAGGGGAATGAAAATGGGGCTTTTTTTTTTTTTTTTTTTAACCAGGATGCCTGTTTTGAGAGGCCATATTACATGACAGCCTACTACTGGGTAGAGGGTGGGATGACCTGCACTTTTTTTCCCTGCATCTATCGCTATGTTCCTGGCTAGGGAGTAGGTTGGGGAGTCAGATATATGGGAGAGGGAACCAACAGTAAACAAGGCACAGAGCATTAGAGCCAGTTTGAAAGCCAGCACTTGCAGCCTGCAGAGGTGCTGGTAGAGAACCAACACACTTTGGAGGCAAAATGCTGTGGAGAAAGTCTCAGAAAGGACTCAAAGAACCTATCTCTCATTGTTTAATTTTCTTCTGCATCTGGGTCACCAGGACTTTATGTATGTCCTTAGTAAAGTCATTAGGATAGCATCAAAGATACCTGACTGCCTTATGTCCTCCTTCCATAGCATTTGACTACTTGGCAACATGTTTGTGGAAGGGGTTTGGACCTGCTGCGTAACATGTTCTGGAGCACGATGCCTTAGCAAGAACTTGCAAGAAGGTCATGCAGAGCAGGAAAGTCTGGGTTTGACAGCAGGCAGCAGGGCTGACCTGCCCTGTGTTTCAGGTCTTATTTTCCTGGCTGTGCTTCCCAGAAAACAGGATTAAAAAGATGGGTTTTTGATGCCAAACCACATGGAGGATCCATTTCGATGGGTTCTGTGACTTATCCCAGCTGTCTGGAGTGACAGCTTCTCAATCCTGCTTCGCATACTGTCTCTGAAGCGCTGGACTTTTTAAATGAACAGAGCTTGTTTATGGATCTTCAGCACTGGCTTTGCAAGGGAAGAGGGAGGGGGGCTGCCTCTCCAGAGACGGTGCCGTCCAAGAGGCTGGGAACAGAAGCAGGTTCACCATGGTGTGAACAAAGGCCTCCAGGCACACCAGAGAGCATCTGCTCACCAGCTGATGGTAGTGCACCTGCTGAACAAGTGCAGCCGTGCTGCTCCCCTCCCTACCCTGCTTTCTGCAGACCCAAGACCTGGTTATCCACGCTTCCCCGTGTGACATTGCTGAATGCCAGTCCCAGCACACTGGAGAAACACCTTGCAGAAGGAGCGGCTGCTGGGGGCTCTGTTGGCAGTGATGTGGAAACTGAGTCAGAAGCTGGTTCTAGCATAGGGCTACATTGTCAGTTTCAGATGTTGGCCCTGACAAAGAGGTTTTAACTGAGCCTTGGTTAAAGCTTCCACATCCGTACTGAAGCCCAGACCTAAATCCTACCATGTCAGAGGGTGACTGTTTCTTAATTGTTGCAATATTTCTTCTGGGACTGGTCACCAGGCCTGGCATCAAAAGGGTGATTTTGAGTTGTAGAAAACTCTTTTGCGGGTTTTGTGCTAAGAGTGGCTGAAACTTGCTACCGGTTCATTTCAACTACATCCATCGAACCGTAACTCACTACTGCATACAAGTTCAGCAGGAACATTCCCAAAACCCCCGTAGAAGAAATTTACGGTTGCTCAACGCTCTGTTACTGGCGGCCACAACTGTGTGCGCTCCACATGTCTTTGTAATCACTTAATGACTCATTTCCTTAATCTCTCATTTCCTATAGCCTTATTACAAGCAATTC